>CAUYRH010179788.1:0-22664 GCA_963574655.1 Perodicticus potto
AACTCAGTTTAGCTGGATACAAGATCCTGGGTTGAAAGGTATTTTTTGTTTTAGGAGATTTAAAGTTGATGACCATTCTCTTCTAGCTTGAAAGGTTTGATCAGAGAGATCTGCAGTTATTCTAATATTCTTCCTCTTGTAGGTTATAGATTTCTTACGTCTGGCTGCTTTCCGAATTTTCTCCTTCATATTAACTTTAGTGAAGTTAATTGTGATGTGCCTGGGGGATGTCTTATTTGGGTTGAGTCGTGTTGGGGTTCTGAAACTGTCTGCTATCTGAATTTCAGAATCTCTTGGCATGTATGGAAAGTTCTCCTTCATAAACTCATAAAGAAGAGACTCTGTGCCTTGTGATGTCACTTCATCATTTTCAGGTATCCTTATAAGGCGAATATTTGTTTTCTTTGAGTTATCCCAGAGCTGTCTGAGAGAATGATCCATTTTTTGCCATCCATTTCTCTGCCTCTTTGGAAGTTTGGGAGCATTGGAAAGCTTTGTCTTCCATGTCAGAAATCCTTTCTTCGGCTGCTCCATTCTGTTACTGAGGGATTCTACTGTATTTCTCAGATCTTTGAGGGCTGCAACTTCTTGTCTTAATGTGTCAAAATCTTCGGTCATTTTGTCTTTGAATTTGTTGAATTCTTCAGACATCTTTTGAGTCATCTTTTAGATTACTGCTTTAAATTCTAATTCCATCTTTTCCTCCATTCCATTGATCTTATTTGCTATCCAGACTCTGAATTCGATTTCTGACATCTCAGCCATTTGCTTTGCAAGGGATCTTGTGCTGTATCTACCTTGTCGTTCCTTGGGGGAGTTGATCTACTCTGATTATTCATATTGCCAGAGTTTTTCTGTTGATTCCGCCTCATGATTATTTTTCACTGTTGCCTATGACCAGAGCTGAAGAGGTGTCTCTCCCAGATCAGACTCCGGCAGGATCACTCTGTTGTTGCTGGGTCTTTGTAGGGAGTGACCCTGTGTAGCTCCTCTGGGACTGCCCCAGCCAGGGAGTTCTGGCTGCGGGAGCAGCTCCAGAGTGTGGCACGCCCAGATCAAGCAGCAGGGCATGTGATGGGGCACCCGGTGGCCTTTGCAAAGGGAGCTCGTGCCTCCAGCAGTCTCTGGCTGGAAGGAGGGCTCCGGAGGGAGGGCATGGGTCACACAGCCTCCTGAGTACCTGGCCTGACAGGTGGAGCCTGTGCGGAGGCAGAGAGGGTAGAGGAGGAGGCAGGTTGTGTGGCTCCTGGAATTCCTGGCATGGGCAGTCAGGCAGAATCCTGGCAGGTTCCTGGCAGAGTCCATGGCCAGTGTGGGTGGCAGGCGGAGGCCTGGCGTAGGGGTCCCAGCGGAGTTCCTGGCCACAGCAGGCCAGGTGGTGAGCTGAGGCCTGGCGGAGTCCCTGGCTGCTGTGAGCAGAGGGCCGAGCCCCAGAGCGCATGGATCAGAGCTGCTGCGGAGCTTCCAGCAGAGTCCCTGGCCACAGCAGGCGGTGGGCGAAGGCCCAGTGGAGCACCATTCAGGGCCGTGTGGGAGTCTCTGTGGAGTGGAGTTCCTGGCCACTGTGGGTGGTGGGCCTGCGGCACGGATCAGAGCCGGGCAGGGGTCCCGGCGGGCATCAGGCCAAGGATGGGCGGGGCACAGATCGGAGCAGCGGAGGGGTTCTGGTAGAGTCCCTGGCCTGGGGGCTGGCGGGGGTCGGTGGGAGTCTCTTACCTGGCGGACCTGCTCAAGTCCTCCTCCCTCAGTTTCAGCAGAGGTCAGGCTTCTGGTGCATCAGGTAAGGGGGAAAGGGTGTCCTGGAAGTTCAGAATGGCAGAAAACTTTAGTTCAGTTTTTCTGCCTGAAACTTGGTTTCTGGAAGTTGCAGCTTGCCTCAGAGGTGACCTGCAGTTATCACTTCTCTCTCTTGGCTGGGCTCCCAGTCTTCAGCTCAATTGGGCAGTTTCTGGAGGTTATCTTTCCTTTTGGACAGGAGCCTGTTGGAAGCTGCTTCCAGTTGGCCATCTTGCCCCTCCCCCCCTCTTTTTTTTTGAGACAGAGTCTCACTCTGTCTCTGGGTAGAGTGCTGTGGTGTCGTACCTCACAGCAACTTCAAACTCTTGGGTTCAAGTAATCCTGCCTCAGCCTCCTGAATAGCTGGGGTTACAGCACCTGCCACAATGCCCAGCTAATTTTTCTGTTCTCAGTAGAGACAGGGTCTCACTCTTGCTCAGGCTGGTCTTGAACTCCTGAGTTCAAGCAATCCACTTGTCTCAGCCTCCCAGAGTGCTGGGACTACAGGCATTAGTCACTGTGCCTGGCCTATGAAACTCATTTAAAAAAAAAAATCTTGAGTTCCTATGCCGATGCCTTTACCTCGTACCTTCAATCCAACCTTCCTCACATTCCTGCACCTTCTTATAGTTTCTCTCTCCTCTGACATGGCAGGAACACAAGTTTCCAACATCTACATATTTGTTCCTTCACCCCATCCTGCAATACACACAAAATAGTTTTATAATTACTGTACTAGTATCACTACTGAAAACAAACCTATTTAGTAAATCTCAACATTTCTTTATGGCTCTTTTGCACTTAAAATTTATCCCACTAGAAGGTCCAGAGTCAGAGCAAACTTTTTAAAAGTTACTTGAATTGTTATTTTCCTATGTGTTATGATATCAATTAGATATATAGTTAGGTTCATTTGTTTCTGCTTGTGGTCAATCGTATTTTATTCCAGTGCAAGAACCACAGGAAATGGAAGAGGGTCGCCTTATCAAAGCATGTATAGACCACCATGACTACGGAAAGCAATATTCAAGATGTTAAAATGCAAATTTTAGTTTCACTTAGAGAGAAGATGCATCTCAAGAGATGTGGTGATAAAAAAGTGATGACAATACTTTGATTTCCCTTCATTGCTCTTCAGAGCAACCTTTAGAGGGCTGAGGAGACTTCTTACATAGTCACATGGTAAATAATGGCAAAGACAAACACCTGATACATGATCATAGATCAACCAAGAAAAGCAAAATATTACCTGCTACCAGTAAACAGAAGCACCTGGTGACCTCAATAGATTAAAATAAATAAAACCAAGAACAAAAATGATTTTAAAACCTACTATCCATTGGAGAGTCAGCTCTGCCAGGCACTTTCTGACTGTCAGGCAGGGTGGGAGGCTTCGTGAGTCAGCCCTGCTATGGAACTCTGGCTTCGGGTCCCTTCCCACCAAGTGATTTATCACTGGGACCTCTTCTCAGGACACTGCTACTGCTTGATTTACAAACTGTTCCGACCACAGTTTGGCAGCTCAGTTGCAACTCTAACTCTTCTAAGTGTAATGCATAATGATAATTAAAATTTTGATGCTCATGGAATTCACTGATTCCGTAACTTTAAAACTTTGTGTAATTTTTAAAATTATGATTCAGGTTAACACTGACCTCCCCAAGGAGTTACTTTATGTTAAGCTGAACTAGCAATAAAATTAAAGTGTCAGATGAGAATGAAATATACTTTTCTGCCTTAATAAATAGCTGAATGCCTGCATACTACAAATTCAAACTTTTTCCCCTGTGCATCTCCTTACATGTACCTAGCAAGGCCTCTATTCATCACCCCGGGTTTCCCTGGAAACCATTGATAAGATTTCAAAACACTTCAAAACAATATAACAATTCTCTTGAGATGTTTCTTCGGTTGCCAAGGAAACCAGTTTCTCTTATTTTGACTCTGGGAGTGGAAGGAATGGAGATTCCTATGCCAGGAGCAAAACTGTATCTAAAAGCTTTTGAAGACAAGATTAGCCCAGAACAGAAGGCTGCTCAGGTGGCCCCACCCCTCCACCTGCCAGGTCCTGCCCACTACCCTGTGCTTAGGGGCCCTCACTCATGGGATGAGAGGCTCATGAGAGATCTATGCCCCAGAGGCCAGCTTTCTTCAGCAGCTGGAGGTGTAAACTTTTGGAAAATGCATGGGCAGTGTAGCACGCAGTAGCTGCAATTCTGTGTGGTACAGGGGTCCCTCCCTCTGTCCACACTGTCTCTCTCTCCCCAGTTGCTCACTGTTATCCAGATAATCAGGGAAACAGAACAGGGGAAACTGGCTGCCCCTCTCTTTGACCCAACCCAGAGCTCTGGTTGTGGGAAAGGGTCCGTGGTGGGAGTCAGGGAGTGGCTAATGTCTCAGGGAAGACACGAAAGCTGGCCGTGGACAGGGGAAGCCTCTCCCACCCTTCCAGCCAGGGGGAGGCTCCTTCCTCAAGTCCCCAGGGAGCAGAAGTGGGTGTAGCACCCTACATCAGCATCTTGTCGGAGGATACGGTGGGTCCTCAGGGGGCTGGGTGGGCCAAGAGCACTCAAGAGCTGTCCATGGGGCAGGGACGGGGCAGGGACAGGGCAGGGTGGGTGGGGAGGGCTGTGTGTACAGGAGGGGCTCTGGGCAGGGCAGGGGAGAGCAGGGCCGAGACCTGTGGTAGAGGCTCTGTAGGGAGAAGGGGAAGGGGCAGAGAAGGGTGTGCCCAGGATGAGATTTCAGAATGAGTGCTCCTCATTCTGAAAGGAGGCACCAGTTTGTAGCTTCGGGTGGGGAGCAGCCTCACAACTATTGGACTCGACTTTTTAGAGGTTTTCAGGAAAGTAAATCAATGTACAACTTGGGCTCACTTTGCCTCCTGGAGCTCAGAGTCTGTGGAGGGGAAGCCACAGGGTGGGCCTGAGCAGGTACAGGGAGCCTCTGGCCACTGCTGCCTGGCAGGGGAGCCCAGGAGGCAAGAGGCTGCTAGATGTGCCCTTTTGGAAGACATATGGCACTGTCTTTGTCCCAGGATTTTGAAGAAAGGCAGGTAGAGAGGGACAGTTGGGTCTATGGCTTTCCCTGAAGATGGAAGATGCGTCCGTGTGAATGCAGGGGGGTTTGTAAGGTGCACAGTAGGGGGACGAGGTGGATGTCTTAGCTCGACACCAGACGCTCAATGTCCCTCTTATCTGAGACAATGCCTGGCAGGCCAGAACCAGTAGAGACACAACTCCTAGGCTGGCAGCTGTGCCTCCCTCCCACATGCAGAAGGAGAGGAAGGTTTGCTCTGAAGCGGAAGCTCACCTGGCCCTGGGTCACACTCCCTCTGGCCTCCTCACCGGCCAGTCCTGACATTCTCCCTGGACCCCGGGAGTCCGTGTCTCCTGGCTATCGTGTTGTTTCCACTAGCAAATAAACCACACACACACACACAAGCAACGGGCACATACACCCGTGACGGGGCAGTCCTCCGGCCACCGCCCTCGCTTCCTTCTCTTTTTGCAGCTCAGCCCCCACCTCTTCCCACACGTGCTCTCTCCCTCCATCAAACTCTCACTTTCTCAGCTCCATTGGGTCTCACGGCCCCAGAGCTGGATTAAACACAGTGTCACTTCTGGAAGTGCCCTGTTCTTTCAACCATGAATAGCCCATATTTGCTTTTTTACATACTTAGTTATTTTTAAGAGCAAGAGAAGTCTCTATGGGAAGCAAAATCTTGAACTTTGACAGTGACCTTTGTGTGTCCAGATGGCTCTCCTCCCCCTCAGCCTTCCTGCCTCCTTCCACCTGAGCCAGTTGTCACCTGAATCCTGGTCCTTCACTCCCTTGCTTGCCTCTGTAAACAGTTTTGTCACCTGGCTGTGTGATAATGGTCATTTGCTGGCGTGAGGCCATTGCCATGTTTTCACTCATGGCCGCAGTGAGCATTCTTGTGCACGTCTCCTGTGGTACCTGAGTGATGTCTCCTAGGTTTATCTCTCTTCTTTTTGAATTACTTTATCTGGAACCATTTTCAATGCACGTATGTTGTTTTTTTCAGGAAATACACATCACAACATTTCCGACACTTTTCCTGTTTCTCTGCAGTGGTTTCCAGGGGTCACGTGCTCCATGACACGGACATAGCCACCTACCTGAACCTTCATGGCATGAATCATGGCCAGTGCACGAGGTCCCACCAGGAGCATTCTGATGATGCATCTTCCTGCATTTGATTCATTTTTCCTTTCTTTCTATGTCATCACAGATAACTAACAACCCGAGTAAGTGAGGCAAATGGCTGAACGTGGGTCCTCTGCCCACCTTCACTGCCTGTGTCCCTGTGGTTCTCTGGTTGGCATGTTTGTATAGCTCTGCAAATGATGGATTGTTGTTCAGAAACAATAAAAGATGCTTCTTTGGCTTTTCTAGAAGTGCCTGGAAGAGGAATTCAGAATTTCCCCAACATAAAGAATGTCAGGTGAAAGAGAAGGAAAGATTAAAATTTCCATCTGTGTGGAGGCCAAGGAACAGAGAGAGCTTTTAAGCATTGTTCCAGTTGGTTTTTGCCACAGAACAGAATTCCCCAAAACTTGGAGGTGGAAAACAACAACCAGTCTATTATGCTCAAGGATTTTGTGAGTTGGGAATTAGGGCAGGGCACCGTTGAGATGGCTTGTCTGTTCCACAGGGTGGAAGATTTGCATGGCTGCTGTATTTATTCTGGAAGCTTCTTTGGTCACACATCTGGGGTGTCTCCAAGACTGGGCTAAGCTGGAACTGCTGACCAGAATTTCCGCATGGCCTCCCGGCATGGCTTGGGCTTCCTCAGAGCATGGCTGCCTCAGAGTAATTGGATGCCTCAGATGGCAGTCAAGACTTCAAGAGCAACTGTTCCAGGGAATAATGCAGAAGCCACATGTGGCTTTTGTCCTGGCCTCAGAAGTCACACAGTATAACAGTTGGCCTGGAGGGCTCTGGCAGCTTGGTGCCCACAGTATCATCCACACAGATCCTGAGAGTGGATCCTGCACCTCTAACCCAGCCGCACGTGGAGAATTGCTAAGTGGTGCGATATTCTCTTTGCTCTTGCTCACTGACAGTCATTTGGGCTTGGCAGCTCCTTCCTGAGAAAGGGAAACTGGTTTGGGAGGCACCTGGAATCCATTCTGATGGGAAAGAGGAGCATCTTTGCTGACTATGATATATGGTTGGAGAGATGATAACAGCTTGGGGAGCTGGTGAAGGGTGGGCTTGAGTTGGGGGAGGCAGGAGGCCTTGACCCAGCTGTGGGGCTGGGGTAGGGAGGAACTGGTGGTTTTTTAATTGCAAAACTAGGAACACATGCCTCTACAATGCTATTCCAAAAATGAAAATACTATGTGCATGATTAGTAGGAGAATACTATCTTCTTCATTCTGCTCCCTTTTTAAGGTACAAACATTTCTTTTACGGACCTTTCTGAGCGAGGTGTCTGGGGTCCACAGCTGAGACAAAATTCTAGCTTGACAGCATTCCAGTATAAACCCCTGCACGTGCGTGCCTGGTGAAGCAGCTATGATCGGGGACCGAGCTGCAGCTCCATCCCTGGCCACTCAGCAGGTGAAGGGGAATTGTGTGTGGGAATTCTCCTCAAATCGACGAATAACATAAAACTAATCAAAGAACACACTAAACTCCAAGAGGTGTCCTTATCATTTCCTGCTCTGGGGGAGTTTCTGGGGGAGCCCCCCAGACCCTGGAGGGCTGCAGGACAGATTCCCCCAGCTGCTCCAGTCTTTCTGCCCACATAATTCCTAACGGGATTTTCGACATATTCCACAGAGACAGATACCAGGATTACTAACAAAATGTAAATATTTAAAAATATATATATATATTGAAAAAATATCCGTTTGGTAGCACGTTGTACATCTCTGAAGGTTCAGACCTCAGTGTCTTGCACAGTGTGGTCAGGGGCAGGTTCCCCTGGGGGTCTCTCCTGCACTTGTCAGGGTTCAGGTGGATCTGGGCAGAACTCCGTTGCTGGATGGTAAGGCCCCTGGGCTGCCCCCACTGACCACACACTTGCTGAGTGCCTTCCTGGGAAATAACTCACCCTGAGAGGGAGAGAGGCTGGGCACAGGGAGGCCATGGGCCCACTCTGATTACAGATGGTGCTGGCCCCTCAAGCTGCTCTGTGGCCCAGCTCACACAGAGACACACTTGTGTTGGGAAGAGGTTCAGAGTGAGACAGAGTGAGAAGAGACTTCTCAGCAGGGAGCAGGAATCCGGGTCTGACGTGCACTTCCCGTAGCCGGAATGTGAGCGCAGCCCCTAGGAGCCGTGCACAGATGCTTTCTGCTTCAGACGGTCCACAGGCTGGTGGAGCTGGACAAGCCAAGGGACAGACCAGAAGGGAGACCCAGCAGGGAGGCCTGACCCCTAGACTCCAGGCAGTGAGCTGGGTCACGGAGGGATCTCCAGGTGACAAGTATCCTGCAGACATTTACCGGCCAAAACATATAAGCCCCATTTTCCAGCTATCAGGTTGGCAAAGATACTTTTAAATTATAACCCCAGCTAAAAATGTTAGAGGGGAAGTTGATGGGAAATTTCATAAGGGATGAATCAGGCTGACAACATCTGGTTTCTCTCATCTATCTTAACGTCCCCCAAAGTGGGACAACGGGCATCATGTCCTTCTGACGCTCTGCATTGAAAAGTTCCCAGAGCTGCCTGGGAAGTATTGTCTAAAAATTGAACCCGAGCCTAATTAAGGCTGTAGCTCTGACTCTCCATGCACAGGAAATGTGAGGGTTGGAAGAGAGCCCAAAACAATTCCTCAACGACCCAGCCGGCTGGGTCCAGAGCGAGACATTCTGTAGGACGAATGACCTGGAAAATGAGCGGACTGTTTCCAACAAATAACTGGCATGCAAAATCCAGTGGGGGAGGTGGGACTCTAAGATTACAAGAGAATTAAGAGACATGCCTGCTAAAAGCAGTGACTGGAGCAATGAACCGTGAAAAGACACTTTTGAGAGACAATCAGGAGAAGTTGAGGGTAGATTAGTTATTTGACAATATTAAGACATTATTGCTGCTCTTTTGGGTATAATAATGGTATTGCATATGTGTTTGAGCTTTAATCACTTGCTTGTTAAATACTGGAGTATTTATGAGTGAAATGATATTTGGGATTGGCATTTTAACTTTTTTTTTTTTTTTAGAGACAGGCTCTTGCTCTGTTGCCCACGCTGGAGTGCAGTGGAATGATCACAGCTCACTGCAGCTTCAAACTTATGGGTTCAAGTGATCCTCCTGCCTCAGCCTCCCAAAGTGCCCCAATCACAGGTGTGAGCCATGCTCCGGCCTGGATTGGTCCTAAGTGCTCCAGAAGAAAACCAAGACAGTTCTGAGAGGACAGATGATACGTGAACAGAGCATGGGTAATTACTGGTTGGAGTGGGCGATGGTACTGGCAGTTAATTATACTATTCTCTACACTTTTGTGTATGCTCTAATTTTTTTATAATAAAAATTTTTTAAAGAATTGTCCCCCTGGTTTGACAGAGTCATGCAAGGACCTGTCTTCAGTCAGCTGGGTGCAGCTCTAGCAGGTGGGGAGAAGCAGAGTCATGTGGGAGTGGGGCATCAGGATGTGCCCCTAAAAGGACTGGTGGGGAAGGGGAAGCGGGACCAGGGACAAGGGGGAGGTATCCAGAAAAGTCCCCTGGAGGGGAATTTGGCTCTACCCCACAGGAGAAACCTGGGGACAGAAGTACTCACACTTTAGAGTGACCTCCAACAGGGGCAGGGAGCCAGAGAGTTTATTTTTAACTGCTGTTTCTGAAGGACACACAGGTGGCAACAGCACCAGGAAGTGCACTGCCTGGTGACCTGTCCTCTCTCTGGAAGGGAGACACAGGTAAATTTTCATCTGTGTACATTTGCAAATTCTCTACAATCAATGTGCATTGTAATTAAAGAAAAATAATGAAGGATGCGTGGTAGGGAATTTTTAAATTTCACAGAATGCCCAGCAAGCTGAGAGCAGGTGTGCCCCGAGAAGCCACCCTTCCCCAACACGCACACACACCAGCTATTTGGGCTAGAAGATGATGTGTGACACAAGCTGAGCTCTCAGTCTCTTTCCTGGGGGGTTTAAGTGGCTCTGGGCACAGACTCCTGGGCTCCTGGGATTTTTTTTTTTTAAGTGGCTCCATTCAAGCATGGAGGTGGGTACCACCATGTAAGAGAGAAGACGCTAGAAGCTTGTACTGGTTGTGACTTGGGCCCTTGGGTGAGTCCCGAGGCCTCTAATGTAAATGGGGGGCCCAAGGAGAAAAACAGATTTTAGAAGAAAAAAGTTCTGTTTTGGACATAGATCCTTTAAAATGCCTATGAGTCTTCAAAATCACAAAGGGCTACCACTTCACCCCCACTGGGATGGCTAGAATAAAAGAGTCAAAGTGTTGGCAAGGATGTGGAGAAATAGAGCCCTGTGCACAGTCGGTGGGAATCTAAAATAGCACAGATGCTGTAGAAAATGGACGGCAGCCGACAAAGCTGAAAACAGTCACCACGTGGTTCAGTAATTCCACTTCTGAGTACATACCCCAAAGAACAGAATGCAGCATCTCCCAAAGGACAGATTGCAGGGTCTCCCAAAGAACAGAACGCAGGGTCTCCCAAAGATATCTGCACACCCAAGTTCATAGCAGCATTATTCACAGTAGCCAAAGGGTGGAAGCACCCAACCGTTCGTCCAAGGATGAATATAAAGTTCGTGTGGAATTTAAAATAGTTTAACACAGTAAAGTGCACAAGAGCTTTATGTCCACCTTGACTATGTACAGCGGAAGGAATATTACTCAGCCTTAAATAGGGATGAAGAGCTGGGCAACGTGGGTGACTCTCAGAAGCAAGCATTATGCCCAGAGAGAGATGCCACTTACAGAAACCACACATGACACGGTTCCATTTCAATGAACCGTCCAGAGCTTTTCTATACAGACCAAAAGCAGATGAGAGGTCGCCCGGGACAGCGGGGAGGGAGCTGGGAAGGCAGTTGTGAGGCCTAAAGCTTACAGGGTTTCTTCTTCAAGTGATGAAAATATTCTCAAATTGACGTTAGTGATAATTGTGCATGTGATAAAACTCACCGAATTGCTTACGTTAATGCGTCTGTTTTGTGATAATGCATATAAACTGTTAAGAATATACACGGTGAACAACATACAGAAATGTTCTCTGAGTCTCACAATGGAAATTCAGGATCGGATTGTGATGCGAACATTAGTCCATGACTTAGGAAGGCTTTATTCACCTCTCTGTCCTCAGAGACAGGGGCTTAATGCCCTGTGCGTGGTGCACTTTTAGCGACATTGAATTTGAATTGCTCATTTTTCAGTAGTTAAGTATGTGCATAATCAATTGCACCACTAGTGACCCAAACCGCCAGCAGGGGCATGGTGGTGGCCAGTGAGCCAAAGAGGCTGCCAGGAGCTGGTGACATAGTGCAGGTACAAGGGGGTTAAACGAGAAACGCCCCTCACCCTGCATGTTCCAAGCCCCCACGCACTCGTTCTTGGAGAATCTGCCTCGCTACAGCCCATTTGGACAAAACTCCATGTCCCCTGAAGCCACCCCCCTGGCACACACCCCAGCTAACTGAACTAGATGGTGGTCCTCCTGCAAGCTGAACTTAGTGGCTTCTCCTTCCTGGGATTTTTCAACCTGTGACACCAAGACTAAACTATCAATCGGGGGACAAAGCAGGATCTCCTGTTGACTTGGAGGTGGGTCGTGAATCTGAGGATGGCCATGGCAGGCCACGTGCCCGTGGGTGCAGTGGCTGAGCAGCTGGTCGCCAGTGAAGGGAGAATGAGAGGGATGGGCGCGCGGGCAGCCGCCGTGGCTCCTGAGGCTTCCCAGCTGCCGAGTCCTGACTTGCTTCTTGCCGTAAGCCTCGTAGGATGCCTGTGTCTGTATTGTAAGCCTCCCTCGCTAAGCTGCTCGGATGGGCTTCTCGCTGGGGAACCAAGTGCAATGCTGTGAAACACACACTCGGTCTTCCTCCCACCTTCCTGACACACGCGCCCATATCCCTGGGAATTTCTGGAGTGACAAGAGTGTCCCTTGTATGCTAATGAGATGACTGGTGGCTTCAGGATGGGGCTTGCCACAGGAAAGAACACATGGGATTAGAGGTCTAAGACTCTCAGCCTCACCCCCAAACATCCGGGGAGCAGAGAGGGCCGAAGGTGGAGTTGATCACCAGGGGCCAGAGGTTTAATTGTTTGTACCTAAGTAATGAAGTTTCTATGACAACTCAAAAAGGACTGGGTCCAGGGAGCTTCCTGACAGCTGAGCACGTTCCTGGTGGGTGGCACAATGTGGCGGGCTTGGACTCACACACACCTCTCCCTCCGAGTCTCTTCATTTGGTGACTCTCAGTATCCTATGTAATACCTTTCATCATATGGTCACCAACCGCAAAGCAAGGTTTGAGGCTGTGGTAGTCCACGTACACAGCTGTGGTGCTGTGTGATGTTTGAACAATGTCAAAATCTGCTGAAGATGTATTTCCCAGAACGTCTCCCCAGCTTGTTTAGTCTACAGGCAACTGTTTACTCTGAACCTTTCTGGGTGATTAAATTATTATTCTTCATGGCTTAAAGCAAGAGTCCAAGTTGATCCTTTCTTAAAAAAGAGTCATTTTGCTCAGGTGTTCCCCTGAGTTCTGTAAGCAAATTAATTAAACCAGAAGAGGGAACTGTGGAAACCTGGATTAACAGTCAGTAGGTCTGAAGTACAAGTCGCTACCTGGCCTTGCAATTGACATCAGATATGAGGGGTGGTCTTGCGGGACGGAGCCCTTGACCCGTGGGGCTGACACAATCTCCAGGTAGTGTTGGGACTGAAATGGACCTCAGCTGGTGTCCACTGTAGAACTGGATGCTGGAGGGAGGAAATTCTGGGCTGATTGTGTGGTGGTGTGTGGATAGCAGGAGAGTCTGTGCTGTCCAGATGCCCACCAAGCGCCTTGTGACGGAGACTGGCCTGCTGACCGTGAGGCTAACACACTCCAAGCAGACTGTGCTTGGCCCGTAAGCCACTGGTTGGACAACCGGGAGAGGAAAGTGAGAATGAAGAAGGGCCCGGAACAGAACCCACACCATCCAGCAACCCCATTCCTGGATATTTACCCGAGAAAATGAACACATGTGTCCACGCAAAGTCTTCCAGGAGCACTCACAGTAGCTTTGTTGTGACAACCTCAACACGTGTCTATTGGCCAGTAAGCAGATAAACAAATTGTAGTATTATCTGTGCAGAAAGGTGAATAAAGAAGAATAAATATGAAGGAATCAATAAAAACTAAAGAAAAAAAAACTTCTGACACATGTGGCAACATGTATGAAGCTCAAAACCTTTATTCTGCGCAAAAATAATGATTCCTCTTCTACAAGATTTTATAATGAGAATACTAAAGCATATTAAGTGGTGACCTGGGTCTGGAGCCAGGAATGAAGATTGATTTGGGGGGGCTCTGAGGAACCTTTCTAGGTGATGAAATTATTATTCTTCATGGCTTGAAGGGAGAATCCAACTTTACCATTTCTTAAAAAAAAAAAAAAATAGCATTTTACCAGGCAAAGAGCTTCTAGTAAGTGAGCCAAAGCAGAAACAAGGTCTGACAAAAATTGAATCAGTGTTTTTCAGCTCGCGTGAGGAACACCTCAGGGAAGAAAATGACAATTACTCATTATATTGTCTTATTTCTTCAGTGATTATCTTTGCAGGAAGAAAAACATGGAAAAATAGAAGGAAAGAAATAAACAATAAACAAGAATAGGAAAGAGAATGAGTTTCCATCGGCTGGAGAGATTTTAAAGGAAATTCAATGTTTGGAATGAATAATGAGCAAGTTAACTGACAAAAAAAAAAAGCTGGAGCATCCTTCCTCCCCGCCCTCCCCACAGCGAGACTGGGGACATGCCTGCTACCCACAGAGAGTCAGTCTAGATTCCGCAGCTTGTAAACCCGCGTCCCTCACGACATGCACGGCAGCCTTTGCATTTTCTCCAGGGTACTTGGGTGCATAGGTTTGGCATAAAACCACTTTTCAGAGTGTGAACTCAAAACAAATGAGCCTGTTCAAGAGCAGCGAACAGAGACAGCGAGGAGGGAGGGTAAAATCCTAGACACTTGTTTTTAGGAAACTTCTCATCTGCCCTCTTGCTGAGCCCTCAAGTGCAGGGCCACGCAGGCTTCCCCAGGTGCCAGGGAGTGATCACGTCTGCTCTCCCAGGGTGAAGAGGGCTTGTTCTGGAATGAAGCTCGGGCTGGAGGCTGCTGCCCCTGCAGCCAGTGGCCACTATGGAGTCGCCACTGTGGATGTCACCATTTGGTGACTGCACCTCCCCCACTGTACACTGAGCTGGCCTCCTCACCAGCTCCACGTGAAGCCCTAAGAATCAAATTCTTTCCCTCGACGTGAGACTGTGATGGACTTCTTTGAGGTTGGACGTGGTTTTGTCTTTCTTCAATTAACTCCGAACACTCATAAACAACTCAGGAAGAGAAAGCGGTGATGGATCGCATTTGTTGCAGAGCAAAATGTGGCAAATGCGGGAAAGGTCACGTGTTTTCCCAGAAAACTCCGAAGAACTCCGCTGGGCTCCTGCTGGTCCTCGGCAGTCTGTCATTTCGGGCTGGGCTATGAAGCCACAGGTAATGACATCAGAACCAGATGCCAGCCAGCAGTGTTCAGGGACCTTCCACATACCCAGGTCTCTATGTGTGAAATGGTTTTATAAAATACGGTGGTAGTTTTGTTCCTTTCAAGCGATTCTAAGCACCAGTAGAGGATGCTGCTTTAAAGCCACATCTGGAAAGGAGAATGACCCCGAGGAGCTGGCCAAGTCCTCCCAAAGGCAGAATTTCTCACTTTAGCTTCGGCAAGGGCTGGTTGTTTGCATTTGGTCATAATCAGCAAAATAAATACCGTGCCCAGCTCGGTAGGGCTCTCAGAACAGACAGCCATGTGGGAATCTGGATGACCCAGCAATGGAATCCTTTCTGCCTTCGTTTCCTGCCTTCTCTCATCTTCTCTTCCCTTCCTTTTTTGCTATCACAACATTTAGGATACCAGCCCTTGTCCTGACTACCAGGGTGCAGTGGCTGGCACAGCCAGCGGGGCACCTGCACCTCCCCTCTTGTGGGGTGGCAGCGTCAAGGAGGTGGTCCTATCGGAGGGGGCTAATTCTAAAGGGAGCTAGGCTCTCCTGGGGAAAGGGTCCTGGGGCTCTGAGGGCTTAGCAAAGAAGCCCAACCAGGACCAGGGCCCAGCTCAGGAAGGCAGCCCTAGAGAAGGGACAGAGGAGCCACTCAGGGGAGGGGTGTGAGGGACAGTGACCCCAGGGAGGGACCAGAGAACCAGGAGGGGTTCCCAGGCGTGCTTTTTCAGATGTCAAATGTGAACCGTCAGTTCAGCTATTCCTCGAAGAGGTCTCTGCTAAGCAAGTGACGTCCAGGTTGGCAAGATGTTGTTTTGAGCCCTCCTGAATCCATCCAGAAAAGGGATTCCGGCTGCCTCTTCTCGGAGGGACCAGGCCAGCCAGATCCCTAGGAGATGGCAGTGGGGTGACTTCAAGCACAGGCGCTGACTGCTCCCTGCATTTTTATTGAATGTCTCTTGAATTTTTTTGTGCATCTCCTGTAGGGACGTTTTAAAGATTTACAAGCTGTTGATAGATGCTTCAAGATATTCTGAAGACTCAGACTACATGAAACATACCTCTTTTAAAATATTTTCGAGAGAGTTGTGATAAAGAACATGCTAAAGAAATATGGATTTCAATTTATCCTCAGAACCCTAATGAAAGGACTGATATTTTCCAAAATTACATCTTTCGAATCACCTTACAGCTATTCCTTTGGGTTTATAGAAAACATAAATCAAAGGTACTTTGGATGACTTAAAAAAAAATACCATCTTGTGTAACCATGAAAGAGAAGCCGTGATCTGAAATCACTCCCTAAATTTCTCAGAAAAGGCTCGGCAAGTATCCAGGTATTTGGGGCTTTCTCTTTTGGAAACTAAAGAAACTTCACTTTTATTTCTGAGACTGTGGGTATTTGCAAGGATTTACTCAATAATTTTTTCCTCATATATTAAATTCTGATCCCCAAATTCCCACCATGTTCAGGGCAACCATCATATTATATCGTAGTAAACCAGAGGGAAAAATTTGAAGACTACACTTGCCAGTAGCATCTGTTTTAAATACAAAGTTCTTAAACTGAAATTTTGGAATTAATATGAAGAACCGGGAAGATTTTCAAAGAAGAGAATGCTTTTAAGTTTATACTCATAATAGCTTCTGGTGAAATGTTTCTATCAATTAGTGAATTCTTGGCCTTTGAAGAAATATCCTATTACAAATATTTCTTAGCTTCTCCCAAGGAAAGATAGCTCAAGCAGCGGGCACGCTGGCGGTTAGACTCGGGCAGTTAGGGCCCCCAGCGTTCTGGGTGCATCCGAGGGGGAGGAGGGTGTGGCCCAGGAGGCTTCCAGCTGGAGAAGACTCTGGAGTTTGAGAAACTGATTGAGTTCTATGCAGACTGAGACCTACTGCCTCAACTACAGTCACTTTTTGCACACATGAAGACCTGCTTGGCCACCTGTTTGGCCAATAGTTGAGATTATTCTCATCCTTCCCGCTCTCTTTCTCCCACCACCAACTGCACCGCTGACCGGACTCACTCCCTGCTCCAGTCCCAGGCTCTGTTCTGGCGTCCTGGGCAAAGAGCCCAGAGGAGGGAATCCTTTGTCTCATGGAGAGGGGTGTGGGTAGCACCCTGCACGCAGGCCAGGCTCCTGGACAGTTTCCGTGACAGCAGAGGTGGAGAGAGAGTCCATGCTTCATACAGGGGCTGTGGCTGCGTCTGCAGGTGACTCAGACAGAGGTGGTTATTTATTCGATGTCAGGTCATTTTATCTGATTTATCTATGTGCCTCATTTTTATTAAAGTGAATTTTGTTTTCGTCAGGAATCCTTGATGCTATCCCAGCCATGACATGACTTTTATCAGGTAGAAAATAATGTCACTACATTTATCTTTGATTCCAATGGCGCTAATGAGCACAGGTCACCAGCCGTCCCCTCTGGCTGCATTTCCACAATGGAGCTATCAGGCCAGTTTTTAGGCCCAATTGACCAAGGAATCCACACTGCTGGACACAGGACTCCACTGGAAGCCAGCACCACGGCCTCTCTTCTTCCAGACCCGCAGGACCCTAGTGGTTTATGGTGACATTGTAACCGGTTAGAGACCCTAAGAATCCCTTGTAAGAGGGGGGACGGCCACATGGCACGGTTCTGGGAAATGAAGCAAGCAGAATCCTACTTACCACAGTTGCCAGCAAAGTTCTTGTTTCCCTTTTATGAAGAGACAGACTTAGCCACAGACCCTGAACTTTGGCCCCCTCCCCTTCTTCCTGCCTAGAAAATGTATCTGATGCCCAGAGGTGCCTCAGCCATCTCAGCTGTGGGACAAAGCACAGCTGATGGCTGTGCAGGAGGATGGTGTCCTGTGTCCTGAGCAACTGGCCTTGTGCAGACCACTCAGCCCCCCACAGGCCCCAGCCAACGCGTTAGGTGAGAGGAAGAACCCGCCTCTTCCTCACAGCTGCTCTTGGTGGGGTCCCCGCTGTGTGCAGCCTGCGGCAGCCCTGCAGATGGGTAGAAGAATGCATGTCTTGGGTATGGCATGCCTGATGTGTATTTGCTGAAAGCATCTGGGCAGGGGGGTCCCAGGGCCATCACAGTCGGTGTTCAGGTCCCTGGAGACTCAGAGCCTTGCTCCTTACCTTTGTTTAGCTTTGGGTTTCAGCGTCCCTCGATAATACTCAGTGAAACTCTAAAAGATGGAGGTTTTCGTGTTGACATCCTCTTTCCCTAGCCCCCAGACCAGTGGTTGTTAAACTTTTGTGGATTAAAAATCTGCATGAGAAGTATTAAACACTCTGGATAACCTCCTCAGAAGAGGCATAAGCCAAAATTAACAAGGCGCTTGTCACCACTGTAAGGGTTTCACAGACCTCCTAAAGCCCACCCTGGGCCCTGGTGTGAAAGTCTGGCTGTAGGCTCACACAATCCATTCTGATTATCTGCCTGTATATGCCCCCTCTGTTGATTCACAACATGTAAATTAGGTACTTATTTGATTTTTTATTTTGCAAATTAGGGTATTCACTTACAACCAATTCTAAGTTGCCCTCATTTCATAAATTAGTATCTGCAGGAAAAAAAACCCAAAACGTGTAGAGTTATGAAAATAACATCAGCATGAGTAAGACAGGGAGACCCAAGGATGTGCCAGGGAACCGGAGTCCTTCCCCAAATGCTGACCTGCAGGCGCCAGCAAACCCGTGACCACATTTCTTGGGTGTCGTTCTACAAATGCTTTTTCCCCTTCTAAGACAAGTAACTTTTTACTCACTGTTCTATTTGTTCTCCTTACTATATCTTGGAGATTCTTTCACCAATGATGGCAGAGCTGCCTTTTTCCGTTTGATAGTGGGGCAGTGAGGCACGGTCTGAATGCACTGCAGGCTTTTAGCAGCCCTGTGGCCGACGGCCATTTGTGTCGTGGCGAGTTTTAACATCAAACTTGGAGTCCTGTGTGTGGTCTCCATGCCAGCCATTGGGGTATGTGGAAAGAATATAAACTAATTACAGCTGGTTGGCCAAAGGAAATCATAAACAAAAAGCAAAGGGCACATCCTTCCCCACTTCTAACCCCTCTGCCCAAGTAACAAGTCATAAAGTACAATTTTTTCTTTTTAGTACTTTAAATTGTGCAATTTGTCATTTCCTTCTTTTGTTGGGATTTTTGACTCACAGAAAACCATCACCTGGGCAGGTGGGAAACAGGCAACAGTAAGGACCTTGGACCAGGTTGCCCTGGGTGAGATCTATACTTCCTTGCGCTGTGACTTTGGGAAAGTTACTTAACCTCTCTGTGCCTCAAGTGCTCATCTATAAAACGTAGCGACTGTGCCTACCTCACGGGATGTTGCCAGGATCAAACTGGTTTGGAATCTCAAAGTGCTTAGGACTGTGACGGGCCCAGAGTGACTACTGAGGAGGTCCTGGCTGTCACTAGCGCAGGTGGTCTTGGGATAAAGCTGGGGGGGTGCGGAGGGCTAGGGGCCCGGCCTGGTTCAGAATCCTCCTTCACACGGGTGTGGACACACACGCACACACTCATGTACATAGGCACAAGAGAATCCACCTCCTCTCCCCAGGCAACTCGCAGCAACTGCAAACGCCTAGGAAGGTGAACTGTGCGCTGGATGGGTCCGGCACAGGCCTGAGGACCAGCAGGACGCAAAGGGGACAACTGCTGGGCTGCCCCATGCACCTTCCCTGGAGACCAGAGCCCAGACAGCTGTGAGCATTAGTCCCTGCAAACACAGCCCTAAGTCCTGAGGCCAAGTTTCCAGCAAGGGTAAGGAGCCACTTTCTATGATGAATGTAAGAGTGGACAATTAAGTTTGAGAAGTCATCCTAGAAAAAGTGCTATCTATCTCACTGCTGACTGTCACTACAGTGATTTTGAAGTTCCTCCCTTGGCCCTCTAATGACCGCAGTGGTATTCAGCAATGGGGTACGTAGCACTTTTTCTAGGATAGGTTCTTGAACTTAATTGTCTGATCTTGTGGACAGCCTGAGACAGACTCTGGGTAGAGAAAGGTCACTGGGTTGCTAAGCCCCACTGGCCCCTTTATCTCTCTCAGCGGGGACAGCCCACCTAGCCCCAGTGACCTCATTTGCATCACAGAAAATGCCGGAAAACAACTGCCCGGAGTTTAATTAAAGTTCAGCAGGAGGTGACTACAGCTAGGACGATGATTGGGAGCTGGGCCATGCCCGGAGGAGTCTGGAGCTGCCGCTGAAAGATTCAGAAATCAAGGAATAGAACCCACACTCGTCTCTTCCTGTCCAGAGATAGAATTCATTTGTTTCTTTTCTATCATGTTTTACTGTAGAATTAAAAACAGAGCTGATCTCACACTTAGGGTACTTAAGAATCAGCTCGCTAAAATGCAGAGTCCCCAGCCCCCATAAGCATCAGATTCAAGAGGACAGGGAAGGCTTTGGATTCTGCATTTTATTTTATTTATTTTTTATTATTATTATTTTTTTTTTGTAGAGACAGAGTCTCACTTTATCGTCCTCGGTAGAGTGCCGTGGCGTCACACAGCTCACAGCAACCTCCAACTCCTGGGCTTAGGCAATTCTCTTGCCTCAGCCTCCCGAGTAGCTGGGCGCCCCCCACAGCGCCCAGCTATTTTTCTGTTTTGCAGTTCGGCCAGGGCCGGGTTTGAACCCGCCACCTTCAGTATATGGGGCTGGCGTCCTACTCGATGAGCCACAGGTGCCGCCCAGGACTCTGCATTTTAATACATTTCCTCCCAGTGAGTTCTGCCCAGGTGCTCCACGGACTACACGTAAACAAACAGGCAGGTGGTCACAGCAATGATACTAAATAGTTGAATTTTTTCATTTTGTCCAGATTATTAAATTGGTGCCCAGACTACCTCCTCCCAGAGCTGAGTGTAAGAAAATATATGGGAATCCAAGGTTATAATCACATTTTAGCCAGAGCTCTGTTGTGATCTGATTTGTAAAATACCCAATTTAGACAGCTTTATAAAAACTATAATAATGTAAAGAAAACATACTTTGAAGACATTCTGAAAATAATGATACTAATAATCTGCTCTGTTTGACATGAAGTATGAGTACAATAAGTTTCTTTCACTGAGGGAGAGAAAATTGTCGGACTATATCAAAGGTAGCCAATAATATTTTAAGCAGAATTTTGTAGTGTGTTCCATGCATGTCACAAACAGAAAATGGAGCCATTTTCATTTGGGCAGGAGTTTCTGTATGCAACCCAATGCCTTCCTGTTTTGATGGCTTGAGCTATCTTGCCTGTGGCACGGACGTCTGTCTTCAATATACCTTGATGCATTTTGTACAAACCCAATATTTGAAAAATGATAGCTGTCCCCCTGGTTCTGAGAAAACCACATAAATCTCCAGGGTCTGTGTGGATTATTTTTATCTAGGTCAAGTGCCCTAAGTCCCTGAACACACACATTCATCGCCTTTTCTGTCATTACCGTCTCAGCTCATCTATCACAGGGAGAATGTGATAATTAAGAATATATAAAGGTGTTGTGCAGACTGCCTTGGAGAACTGTAATCTGATTTTCTAAAGTGATTCTTAATGCATAATTATCTTCTTATGAATTCACTGGCTGCACAAAGAATTCGCTCCCACACAGCCCTTCTGTGTACAGGCCCTGGGCTGAATTCATATGTTTCCACGTTCCAGGGTATTATGCTGACCTATCAGCATGGGTTTTACCATAAAATTCCTCATTCTGTGTATGTGGGTTCTAAGCAAGCTCAGAAACAAAAATGAAAGTGATTCAATTCTCTCCATCTCTTCTCTCCTAAACAAGGAGGACTCTGTGATCCCTGAGTTGCCAGGCAACCGCCCTGTCCCTCCTCCTGCCTCGGGCTGGGATCAGGTGTCAGGGCCACTGTCCAGAGAGACAACAACACCCAGGCAGCTCATCCCAGCCTGCGGACTTCCATCAAGTGTCTCCACTCCTGCTATTCTCACCTTAGTGGGATCATCCACACCTTGGGTGTGAACTGATTTTGCACTTGGAGTGCAGAAAAACACGTGGGCGTGTGAAAAATAAAGCAGGCACTTGTTATTCCAATGTGTGAGCTTCAGCTGAGCTAAACATATGTAATATTATATTTTCCCCACAAGACTTGATTTGTTTGACTAAGAAAGAGAAGATATCACAAGGCACACACACAGCTGTTCAGGCACCCAAGCTGCCCCCAGGCCCCAGGAGCTGCTCTGAAGTCCTCATTCAATCAGACTGACGTCCGCAAGTTTAGGGAGTGTGAGTTTGAATTTACCGAGTGTGCATTAGGCACTGTGACACCCTCCTTGCCCAGCTTACGGGGAGGGGGGGTGTTACACCAAGCAAGTACGCAGCCATGGCACAAGAGAGAGACAGACGTCCAGGTGCCCATTTGCAGGCAACAGAAAGTGGCTGGGGATGATTCTTCATAAAAGGGGCTTGTGAATTCCCCAGAGGGTAGGGAGGGTGAAGCCCCATGCCCAATGCTAAGCCTCCAGGAACGGCCTGGTGAGGAAGGTGCCACTGCAGGGGGCCTGCAGAGCACTAGGGTGAACTGTCACGGCCACGTGTCTCCCAGGGATGCTCGGCTGGGCCGGGAGCTCACCGCAGAGACCACTACTGCCCTGACAACGGACGCCTCTGCCAACTCCCTCCTGTCCTGCCTGAGTCAGAGCCTCCTGAAAGTGAAGGTCCCAAGTCCTTCAAGACTCATGAGAGCATTTTGGAGATGCCAAGACCCTGAAGACGTGATCCCGCCCACTAAGCCTCTCTTGGGCTGGTTTGATGGGCGTGCTTCAGTTTCCCTTGCATTTTTGGGATTTGCTCCTGGGTCTGGATCTTTCTCGTTGGATATAAACTCCTGCAGGGCCAGGAACCAGCTCCTGTCTCCCTTGCTGTCCTGGGGCCTCTGTGTGCCGGGGACTGGCTGGGCCAGCACAGGTCAGATGGGCAACCTGCTGGCCCCTGCCGCGCTGCCCATGGCTCGCTGATGGTTACGCTCCACCCTTGGTTTGGGTGGCTGCCTTTTGCTGCCCCCCCCCATGAAAATTACATTGTAAGTTGTGTGTATGTATATATATATATATATATATATATATATATATATATATATGAGTATAAAGACTTTTTAAATTAAATAAATTGAAACAAAAATAAGAGATGACTGTAG
>CAUYRH010179791.1:0-46906 GCA_963574655.1 Perodicticus potto
TGTGGCGGGCGCCTATAGTCCCAGCTACTTGGGAGGTGGAGGCAAGAGATTCGCTTGAGCCCAGGAATTGGAGGTTGCTGTGAGCTGTGATGCCATGGCACTCTATCCAGGGTGACAGCTTGAGGCTCTGTCTCAAAAAAAAAAAAAAAAATGACCATTTGTTCAAATATCCAATTATTAGATATTTCTTCCTAAAAGTTATAGTTAGTTCTTTTTCATGTTCAAGTCTGCCTAATCATTTTCCATAACATCTTGCTTCTTAGTCAGTCCTTTTTTGTATGCTTTTTAAAAGGTTTTGATCATGCTTACTTTACGTTAGATGTTTAATGATTCAAATGTCTTGAGAATTGGTTAGAATCTGCTGTCTGTATTTTCTGCTGGTTCTCACATATAGTGCCTGCCTTCCTTCCTTCCGCCCTTCCTCCCTTCTTTCTTTCCTTCTTTCCTTCCTTCCTCCCTTTCTTCTTTCCCTCCTTCCTTCCTGTGTTGCACAGTTAGAAAATGCAGTCTAATGTGCAGTGACAAATGAGATGAGTCAATGATTCTCCTGGTATATTGGGCATAAGGATAGGGCAAACAGAGAGAAGTAAGGAGAAAGGTGAGATTACCAAGGGGCATAAGAACACTTTTGAAGGTGATGTATAGGTTCTTCATCTTGATTGTGATGGTGGTTTCACAGGTGTACACCTACAGTAAAACTTACCAAATTATACACTTCATACAGTTTATTGTATGTTAATTACAAACCAATAAACTTTTTTCAAAAGTCGGACACATAAGCAACCAAAATCTTAATTGTGATGGTGGTTCCTGTCTCAACATATCCTTTGAGACAGGAATTTCGCTTTTCAGAATCTATTCTAAGCAAGCCTTTAGATGAACAAAAGATCATGTACCAATGTATAAATTCCAGTGTTACTGATAGGAGAAGTTTAGAAGTAGCTTGAATGCCACTCCAAATTTAGATAGGTAGATTATGAAATGTATTGGTACATGAAATAGCCAAATCATCTGGGAAGAACTTTATGATTTAATGTTAAGTCAACAAAATAGCACACAACTTTTAATTGTGTACACTATGACGATAGTTTCATAAAGATTCAGAGAGAATGAAAGAAGGTAATGGCTGTTACTTTGGGAAAGTAAAATTGTACACAATTTTTATTTTCTTCTTTATGCTTTTCTTCATATTCCAAATCCTCTACCATGAATTTGCATCACTTTTCTCATCAATTTATTTTCAAACTGACTAAAAGTAACTCTCACAAATAATTTTCCTTTTTATCTTTTAATGAAACGGCTTTTAAAAGAATCCTTCATAGAAGATTTCAAGCACGTCAAGAAAATTGTTCAGAACTGCTGAGAGTCTTACGGTGAATGTGACAAGGTTATAGTCCAACTTTTGACGCGTTCATCATTAATGTTTCGCTGGTCCCTAGCCTGTCTGAACGGATGGAGATGAATTCATTAGAGATGAGTAAATAAAAAAGTGATTTTCCCTCTAAATTAATATAATGACACACTTTTATGATGAATTTTCTAAATCATTTCAGGTTGTACCTTCCTCTCTGTGAGTTCAATTATCTTTGTCATAAAAAGCCTTTTTCTGTAGACAACCTTTACCCATTTTTCATAGCCTAATTTAACTATAAAGCTGTTAACATCCCATTTTAAGCTGATGATAAATAGTCTTTTAACTGATTTGAAATTTTTGAAATTAGGTGATATAATATTCATGGATATAACCTTACCATTGTGAGGAGAAAAAAATACAAAACATAAATATAGCTTTAACCTTGAAACTTGGCAGGTGTTTAAATAAGAAAGAGATGAGCAACTTCATGTGTTTAATTTCCTCTAGACTCCCAGCTCTCTGTGTGTCACTATTTTGATTAGTCCTCCCTAACACTTATCTTCTACGAAATGTGTCAAAAACATATGTTCCCTATTGTTATTATCTCAATAATATTTTACTCAAGAGTCACATAATCTGAGAAACTTTAAATAATCAAGAAAATTAACATTAAAATTTCCCGATTATTTATACATATATGTATTTCACCCCTTTCTCTGTGTAGATAATCAAAACAGAATGAAAATTTAAACTGGGGCTTCGAACAACACCATCATTTACTCTAAACCTCTCTAGAAAAGTTCCCTAAAATTAACCACAAGTGAGCACTGTATCTTATATTTTAAATCAATACCTTCTAATACCTTTCTATTTTACCACACCATCTACTAATCAAATGCCAAGATTCTAACAAAATACAATAAACAACTTGTAAAACAAAGACGAGAATCTAAAAAAAGATAAATAATTTGTTTGGGGCTTTATTTATGTGTGCCATTATTTTCTGGCATTTTACTAAGACATTTGTATTTGAATCGTCAGTGATGCATTTTCTTGCACTGACCACATTTTTAAAATGGTATTTAATGTATCTCATTTTTCTTTCTATCCCCATGACATTTGCTTCTACTTCATGATTTCTGTTGTATCTAGCACGAAGCAGGTGTCTTAGGAAACAGTCTAGTATAATTTTGTAAAAGAAGTTCTGCAGTAGCCTGGATGTTAATGTCATTTATCTCTGTCTTGTTACCAAGATAATGTATTCTGTTTAGCTCTTTCTGCTATTCTCTCTCTCGCGTTTTCTCTTACCCCTCTCGCCGTTAGCTCTACATGTGAATATTCAATCCGAGTAAAACAAACAGAATTTTACTTTGAGAAAATTAAAACCCCAATCAGCTATTTCATTTCCTACATGCCACCTCTAGTCTGGTTTGAGAACTGTGAGAGCATAATAATACATGGTCTATTTATTCCTGTTAGCTTTTACACAATAGCTTTTGACTTGGAGGTAGCTTACTTCTATTTGCTGTCATTTAGCCTAACATTGCTTCAATTTCAAGGGTCCCGTTGATTGCTTCGGTGGTACGTTTTGACAGCTTGTTGACCTTGTAGATTCTAATGCATTTCACAATACTTATCTCTCAGTTGTCTCGGTATAATTTTGCTGGCGAATTTCCACTTGTTTACAAATTTTGTAGAAATGTTTCCCAAGTGATCTGCATTGCACCTGTAGCTTATTTCCCTGTATTGGCAAAATTCTGAGCCAAAAGGAGTATGGAATAGATTGCTATTTCTTTGCACATTCTTGGTGGTAAGTTGGCTCTAATTGTGCTGATAAATATAGTACATTTATGGGATGATGTCATTCTGGGAAGCCCCCTTTAACTTAAGTTCCAAGCATCAAAGGTAACAACAAAGTCCTTAAAACATTTTGGGACAAAAATCTCATGCAATTTATGAAAAATAAGATGCTTTGGCTGCAAGTTACAGAAACCCAGACTCTAGTTGATTAAAATAAGAAAGAAAGAATGGTCTCAGTTGACTGGAAGTTCAAAAATGGAGTGGGCTTCTGGGAATGCTGATTTAGCAGTGTCATCAGAGTCCAGATGTTTTCTGTTCCTCTGCTCTTTAATTCTAAGTGTGGCATCATTTTATGTGCAGTAGCAAGATGGAAGCAGCAGGCCCAGGCATCATATCTATATCTGGGGGTCAAAAAGAACCTGTTTTCCTATGGATATCTCATAAGAGCCAGGAAATGCTCCCTTGGTTCTCAGAAGACTTTTTATTACATTTTGGGTTAAAATGCAGTCATGTGCCTGGAATCAGTCATAGGCAAGATTACTCTTAAAATAATCAGAGCCTCCCTAAAACTTGGGTGAGTTTGGTTTCTTCTAAGACATATGGATACCCCAAATTGGCAGGATACCTGATAAAAGTTGGGGTTCTACTAGTACAAAAAAGTGGAGAAATGAATTCTAGATAGGCAGCAAACAATGTCTACTATCTGGTTTATTGTTATAACTGGACTCTGAAGAAAACGCAAGGAAGGAATGAGAGCCCCTGTGGCCAGCTTACTATGACCAGCATGCGTTTCGAAAGCATTGATGAAGGACAAAAGAAGGACATGACAATGTCCATATTTTGACCTGAGGATAAAATAATAGAATTTCTTAGTGAAAAGATACTATAGTTTGGCTCACTCCACACCCTTCCCATCCCTCTTTTTCTCGATAGATAATGGAAAAAAAATTAAGTCATTGATTTCACAGCCTCTCTTACAGCTTGGATTAGTCATGAACAGAGTTCTGACCAATGAGATTCAGGAAGAATTTATGAGGCTTCCTTCCCTGGATCAATGTTAAATTTGAGTCTGGAAGTACAATGACTTTCTCAAAATAAGGAAGATAAAAATCACCTGTTAATAACATGAGAGCAGGAAATAGGCTGGGTTCTCAGTGGTATCACTGAGCTACCAGCATTTGATCCCTAGACTATACACCCCCAAAGCGCTCATCATTTGAGGAAAGCATAAGCCATAGTATATAGAATGCCAAAGTTAGTTACATAAATTTACTCATATTTTATCCACCTTGACAGCTTTTTAAAATGTTTTCCAAAGGCCAAATTAGAGAAACTCCTCAACTAGTACATATCATAACTATATTAATTTATATGAACCCAGAAATACGGCTAATCACACTTTTGGTTCCTAAGCAGAGACAACCATAGCTGAATCTTCAAGGCATCACTTGCATGGATACAACTTGCATCCGTAACTAGTCTCTGAACTGCCATAGGTTTCATCAATTAAGTCATGTTTTAGACCCATGTCAGTGTTTTTGGAGCATTTAATGCAACTTAAATGAACAAATGACAATGCATTGTATCTTATCGTGTAAACTAACTCTTAAATTAATCTAAAAATATGAATATGCATGAATGAGGTTGTGTTACAGTAATGAAATGAAAACTTATATTAAAGATACTTTGTTTAGCAACAAGACAGTATTTGGATTACTAACAGGAAGCAGGGAGTCCTTTTTTTATTATTTGATGAACAAAAATATACAGAGTGCTGTAAAGATCTAACTTTTGACTACGTGCAACCAAATGATAAAATATGTTAGCTAAGGGGAAATTTGTTCTCTGCCAATAAATGAAAAGTAACTTAAAAATACACCCTTATGAGAAAAACTATTTTTTACTTCAGAATTACAAACTCCTCAAATGCTTTAATACCACGGCTTTATTCCATTTACCTCTCAATCATTCCTGCTGAGGCTTCTGCTACAGTTTATTGACACGTATAAGGGTTTCCATTACCTTGGAAAAACAAAACCAGCAATCATTTTTCAGAAGACATTCACATCATCAGTATGTAATTATAGCTAATATTAAGCATTTACTATGTTGCGGTGTGCAATGCAAGCTACCTACTCACTGGGAAAAACATTGCCAAAATGAAAAAAAGCTAGTAAATTTAAGACTTAAACTTTCCCAGTATAAATGTGGTCTTAATTAAGGTTGTGACAAAGATGTCCCTGAGAGATAGCTTACCAAAATATTGATGTTAAAGATAAGGCTCAGTTACATTTAAAAGCTGCTTTCCATTGAAATACCTCATAATTATCTAGTTGCCTAGATAAAACAAGACTATCAACACTGATCTAGGTAAGTATCACAGGTCTTGCATATGTCCACACTCAAACTGTTAAAAGGATTAATCTAAACTGTCATATGGTATATAGATAATTTAATCTTCTAAGTAGCACCATCCATTAGCATTGTAGTAGATCATGAGGAAAAGATGAAATGTTTAGGATTCAGTAATATACAGAGGTATTTGTCACTAATACATATATGCAAATCAATAACAGTGACTCTGAAATTTTTCACATTGTTGTTTTTAGCAGGAATCCTTCTTTAAACCAGAACTTACAAGGCAGCCCAGTGTAGAACACAGACCAAAATAGAGCCATTGGTTGAAGGATAGCTGGCGTGTTCAGCCACAAGGCACCATTCAAAAAAGTTAGAATCCTTCATAGAATCCCAAAGAGACTTGGGACCCTAGTGTTTTCCTCTATGTTCTAATAATTATATGTATTTTAGCTTCCCCATGGGGGACAACTTAAGCAGCTCAGAATTGTGAAAAGCTAACCAGGGAGGGTCCTAAGTGCCAAACTATACGTCGTGCTGGCCTTTTGATTCTCATAGCACATCTGATGATTTGTATAAAAGGGATGTTTAGGGGTCTTTTTTTAATTTCCTAATTGGAAATTCCTACTCACACTCGACTGCATTGACAGCTGTATAAAGTTAACACTACTATCAGATTACTACATAGTAGTGAATGGTTTTTCTTCATTATTCTTTATTTTCCATTTGGACTTCCTTTTTTTCTCTTGTATCATATAGCATTGGGGATTCTCCTAAGTAGTGTGTGTGCACGTGCATTTCCCTACGTGAAGGTTAATTCCCTCCAGAATCTATGTTAATGTTGTTCTAAAACATTGATGGTGAAGCCTAAGCAGACTGGACTTTAGAAATGAAATGGTTGTGCTATTTTCTTCTATTGACCTAAGTTCCTCCATGCAGAGAAACCAGCCTCCATGGCATACATAAGAAAAATACACAGAAGTGACACAGCCACAGATGCTGTTTTGGCAGCCAACTACAAGCTACCTGAAAACCCATTCTTCATATTTCAAGCCATCTTTCTAGAGTCTACTTTTATGCCTATCTAAACTTTCAGATTGTACACGTACCTTCATTTTTCATTTTTCCAGGTTACACTTGGGCCTCTCTAGGATACACTCAGCTTTCTGGACCAACGGTATACACTTAGACTCTGATGTATCAAGGTGCACTGGGTCAAGAAATAGGTGACCACTCAACAGCACCAATGGAAGGGAAAACATAGTGTAGCTGTAGGAAGGGTTTGCCCAAATTGAGCTGTGGCTTTTTGTTAAGAAATATTGCCACCTACGGTGTTCGGCTGGGAGTGGGGAAAATAAACATCTTGACCCCATTTCTATCCCATTCTTCTGATAGTGTTTTTGGCCATACCCAAAATAAAGCCAAAGTAGTCTCTTAGGGCATGGGGGAGGGTAAAAAGAATTCGAAAGTGGAGAGGTAAACAGAAAAAACATCTGTTACTCTTGGTTAAGCCTTCCTTATCTAAATCTTTTTATCTGAAAATGCCTAATATCAATAACAAAAGCTACTATCTATCTAAAACTTCCAGACTCTATTCTAAGTACTCTATTGGCATTATTATCATAATAATCTTCTAACAGTTTTCTAAGCTAAGTACTATTATTCTTCCTATTTTACCAATGCAGAGAGTGAGCATTAGAGAGTTTGAATGATTTTCCAACTAAGTATAGAGCCAAACCTTGGGTCCAAGTGTGACTCTAAAAATCAGGCTTTTAACCACTTTTATGCAGTCTTACCCAGATACCGCAATGGCATTCTCAGGCAACTCATTCAGTTTTCTCTGGTGAATGTTTTGAATTCCTTTGACTGCCTTGGGTGATCTGTTCCTTGAAAATTTGAGGTAGGTTGAACCTGTTGAGCTTGATGTTGTTACTTACTTGTGACAACAGGAATGACAAGAATGCAAAACTTTTGTTTGTCTTTAGTGGAGATCATAGGACTTACTGATGTTTTAGGAGAGGGCTCAGTAAGTTCAGATATATATGCAGGTCTAAGCTCTTAGCAGTTCTGATGATAAATGGGTGACCTTCCACAAGTTGAAAAGAATCTTAATTCTTATTCATGCAAGCAAATAATAATGTGACTAATCTGGTATTGCCCCATTAGTAACTGATAATTTCTCTCTGATTTGGGTACCATAGAGAACAGATTCGGAAGAAGTTACATTCTCATGTAGAACACAGTTTATTTTCCCCAGGTCACTTATAAGAAACCATTTATTCATGACAAATTTCGATCATGACATGACCCATGCCATTAGCCTGGCATTTAGGAGTCTAGACTCAGGGTCTTTCTATTCAAATGGCTAGCATTAAATCTGTTTAGAAAATTAATTTGACTTTTTATTGTGTGAAATTATTTTCTGCAGCAACAATGATTTTCTATTTGAAAAGGGAAAGTTTGGATAACTAAAGACACTAATTTTTTCATGTTAGAACAGACATCCTCCTAAACTTAAGCATTTTATTCTTAGTACTCTGGCTTTCTATTGAACTGTAGTGAAAGGTAGCATGGCTCTGGATAGAACTTCATTTTCTGGTGAGAGCAAGTTGATAAATCTGAATTATTTTGTATGCTTATTGAATATGAGTGAAGCTGTTATCTCAGTCCTCTCTAACTCCCAGCTTATAACCTTTTATATGGGAACCAGAAAATACAGTCTGGAATTTTAATTTCCTAATTTTTCTTTTATTTAGCATCATTTACAGTAACGTTCTGGATGTTAATTTAGTGTTCTCACTTTCAGTCAACTTGTTGGAAATCATGTAAACAAAGCCTATATTGTCAAGAAAATATATTCAATTATTACCACCTCTAATAAAGAAATCCAGTTTAAAACATGTGTAGTAAATATTTGCAGAAAAGTAATGCATTTAGCCTGTATGCAAATATTGTAATATTAAAGAATTAATAGAGGGCTGGGTACCATGGCTTATGCCTGTAATCCTAGCACCCTGGGAGGCCCAGACAGGTGGATTGCTTAAGCTCAGGAGTTCAAGACCAACCTGAGCAAGAGCAAGACCCCATCTCTAAATAATAGACAGGTATTGTGGTGGGCGCCTATAGTGCCAGTACATGGGAGGTTGAGGCAAGAAGATGGCTTGAGCCCAGGAGTTTGAGGTTGCTGTGAGTTATGAGGCCACAATACTCTACTGAGTCTTAAAAAAAAACTAATAGAACTTAATAGAACTGACAGTGGAGGTTTACCAGATGTGACCCATGGAAGCACCATGGGATTAATGATAATAAAATTATATATATGTATATATATATATATATATATATGCAACTGATGTAAAATAGAATGTAAACATTTTAAGACATCCTTTGTTTTTAAATATGTATTAAAATTATGTAGTAATGTAGTTTAAAAATAATATATTAAAACATAATATGTAAACAAGTGTACTAGATGCCCTACTAGATTCTGATCACTGGTAGCATCATCCCGTATTGAGTTCTGCAAACTTTTATTCTGTCAATCTAGAGATGTTTTATAGCAAGGTAAATGGTGTAATTTATAGCATGTGCTAAGATATTTCCAAAGAAAAATCACTTGCAAGGGTAGTATCTTTTATGTGTTTAATTACACTTGGGTTCCAATCCAATTTGAAACCACATCTACAAAGGCTGCCATTTAGTCAGCTAAACATTTGAATGCTTCTTTGTTCCTAAGAAGGAAAGCACAGGGCTAATTTCGCTAACAAGTAATTGCAGGTGTAGGTTATGTTTGCAATCTTAAAAAAGGAAGTGTCTCAGTGAAGGGGAAATTAAATGAGAGGGTTAAATGCATGACATAGGAAGGATATTTGAATCACCTGTGCTTTTCCAGCCTGTTTTAAAATCTATCTTTCCTATGTGGTGGGGCCAAATTACCAGCTGTGTTGCTCTTAATAAGAGAAAGTTGGGGGCTGGAAGGAGAAAAAAGATAGAAAGAAATTAGCCAAACACAATCACCAGGACATATTAAGTCTTTTGAAAGCTAGCAGGGAGCCAGTGAAGATCCACACAATAAAGGGATAGATAAAACGCATGTAGAAAAAAAAATAATGGTGCTTTCTCAGCCACTAAAGATAATCAGATTCCATCTTTAGGTCTTTTCTTTGCTCAATTCACTTTGAAATGAACTCTCTCAGCTAAAATTTCATTTGTCGCTTTTGTGCTGTCTTTGTTGTCAGAAAATATTTCCAAGTTATACAAGCTACTAAAATGCCTCTAGGGAGTATCAACATTAATGAGCTGGGTACCGTGAGGCCCCCTTCCCTCCCGTGTGGACGCCAGGGCCACTCTTGTCTTTCTTCACTTTGCTAGTCTGTTGGTGGGAATACCTTGTTGGCAGGAATAGTATTTGGCCTATTCAGGATTTCATAAGTTCTGTATCAATCTTTATGAGACTTCCTACTCCATACTGGAAGCTGCTAATCCCTTCTGTGTCTCTTTATTTGGCAAGCAGTCCCTCTCTTTCATGTCTTTACTTTCCTTTCTCCATATCTCTTCAAATTCCATCACGCTTTCCTAGACATATCTCCACCAAAACCACCTCGAAAAAGCCAACTGCTTACTGGCTACAGTAGTTCAGCAATGGATGCATCAGTGACGTGAACGTAACAACAATGGTTGCTATGTCTCGAGCAGGGATCAGCATCTTTTTCCTTTAAAGGACCGAATAATAAATATGTTAGCCTCTGTGGACCATCTGACCTCTGTCACCACTACTCAGAGCTGCCATTCTTGTGAATAAGTAGCCATAGACAATACTTAAACAGATAGGTGTGGCTTATTCTCATAAAGGATAAAGCTTTCCTTATAAACCCTAAAATCACTACATGTGATTTTCACATGTCACAAAATATTATTCCCTTTTGGATTCTTAAGATTATTTTAAAATTTAAAAACAATTCTTGGGTCACAGCCTGTACAAAAACCTAACAGGCTGTGTTAGGACTGCTGGACATAATTTGCTCACCCTGGTTGAGAGTTGGTCAGTTTTCAAAGGTTCTGTACCTATAGTCTCATGTAATTGGCCCTACAATCCTATAAAGGAGGAACTTCAGACTCAGAAAGTGTGAATGTCCTACTCAAAAGAAGAGGAAAAATGATCTGGTTCTAGGAACTGACACCACATTGTCACACATCCAGTGCTGCTTTCCTACCTCGATAGCACACTTTATACTAGTGCTACATCTTTTACTGACTGGCTTAGTTCAAACCTTCAAACCAATCAAACTCCACTAAAGCAGCCACTTTTTAAAAAGCTGTCCTTTGGAAGAAAATTTATCTAAAACTGCAGGTCTCAAAAGTATAGCAGAATCACTTGGAGTGCTGCCTCTGCTGGACATACACCCAGAGTTTCTGATTCAGTGGGCTTGAGGTGGGGCCCCAAAATTTACATTTCTTTTTTTTTTTAATTTGGATTATACCATAAAATTTACCATTTAAAATGTTCATAGGTTTTATTTATTTGTTTGTTGTTTATTTATTTATTTATTTATTTTCAGACCAAGTTTCAAGCTGTCACTCTGGGTAGAGTGCCATGGTGTTATCATAGCTCACAGCAACCTCCAACTCCATTATATGGAGAAACTGCTTAGCAAATCCATTTTCTTTTGTTTTTTTGAGACAGAGTCTTACTCTGGGTAGAATGCTGTGGCATCATCACAGCTGACAGCAACCTCAAACTCCTGGGCTCAAGAAACCCTCTTGCCTCAACCTCCAAGTAGCTGGGACCACAAGCACACTCCACAATGCCCAGCTAGTTTTTCTATTTTTACTAGAGATGAGGTCTCAGTCTTCCTCGAGCTGGTCTTGAACCCATGAGCTGAAGCAATCCACCTACCTCAGCCTCCCAGAGTGCTAGGGTTACAGGCATGAACCACCACGCCCAGCCTGTTCATAGGTTTTAGTATATTTACAGAGTTTTGTAACCATCACCATCACTGTCTCATTACAGAACATTTTACTACCCCTAAAAGGAACCCTATAATATTAATAGTCACTCACAATTTTCCCTTTTCTCCTAGCCCCTGGCAACCACTAATTGACTCTTAATGGATTTGATGATTCTAAAATTTTCATGTAAACAAATCATTATTATGTGGCTTTTATGTGTCTGGTTTATTTCACTTAATAGAAGAGTTTCAAGGGTCATCCCATACTTCATTTTTATGGCTGAATAATGTTCCATTGTATGGATATGCCACAAGTTGTTTGTCCATCAGCTGATGAACATTTGGGTTGTTTCCATTTTTTTAGCTATTATGAATACTTCTTCCATAAACATTCCTGCGCAAGTTTTACTATGGACATATGTTTCCAATTCTTTTGACTATATATCTAGGAGTGGAATTGCTGAGTCATATGCAAAACTATTATCCAAAAGCAGCTGCACTATTTTACATTCCCATAAGCAGTACATGAGTTCCAATTTTCCACATTCTTATCAACATTTCTTATACTCTGTCTTTTTGACTATTGTCATCCTATTGGATATGGAATAGTAACTCTTTGTGGTTTGATTTGCATTTTCTTAATGACTAGTGATGTTGAAGGTATTTTCATGTGCTTGTTGAGAATTTGCATTTGTAACATGCTCCCAGGAGATGCTGATGCTGCCTGTTCATGGACCATACTTAGAACCACTGACCTAAAAACTACCCCTCCTAGTCGTAAATATAGTATGCTATGCATAATTAATTTTTTCTTGAAAACTGTAGTCATTATTGAGTTGTACTGTGGATGTTGAATAAGAAGGAAGTATTTATTCCACAAAATTTTACTGAGAACCTGGAAAATGCCAGGCACTATTACAGGCATCAAAAAAAAAAAAAGGTTTCTAACAACAGAGATAAAGGAGAGTTTATCTTCAGTGGGTGAAATGGATAGTAGATGATAAATAAGAAACTAGTATATCAGATAGAGATACATTCTATGAACAAAAATGGGGAATGGATACTGGGGAAAAGTAAGGTGAGCAGAGAGGGCCTCTTTGATGAGGTGCTCTGGAGGCAGTGAGAAAGCAGCACAAGCAGATGCAATGCACACTGAAGTAAAAGCATGGTCTCCAGAGCCAGGTCAAAGTCAATACTTAGGTCTGAACCTCTTCTAGCTCATTGACCTGGAACAAATAACCACTCTATGCCTCAGATTCTCACTTTATAAAATGGGGATAATATCTCCCCCATAGGATTGTTATAAAAATTAAATTAGGTAGTATATACAAAGCATTTAGAGAAATCAATGGCACATAGTATTAGATAAGAGGCAGATATATATGGAGCTACTACTCCAGTTTAGTTCCCTCACTTTTATAGGCCTCTTCTGAGTCCCTCTATTGAAAATGTTATGCAAAGTATCATATTCTTTTTTATTTTTTTTATTTTTTGAATCAGAGTCTCATTCTGTTGCCCTGGGTGAGTGCCATGGAATCATAGTTGACAGCAACCTCAAACTCTTAAGCTTGAACAATCCGCAGCCCCCTAGGTAGCTGGGACTACAGGGTTGCACCACTACCCAGGCTAGTTTTTCTAGTTTTAGTAGAGATAGGGCCTCACTCTTGCTCAGCTGGTCTCCAACTCCTGAGCTCAGGCAGTCTTCCCACCTCTGCCTTCGAGAGTGCTAGGATTAAAGGCATGAGCCACAGCGCCCAGCCTCATATTCTTTATTAAAAAGAGATTCTCCCAATTGAGCTATTTTAAATTGCACACAAATGTTATGGCCACCCTGTATAATCTGTAGGCCCTACATAACCTGGACCTGCCCCTGATCTAAACTGGTATTTATTAATCTCTGGGATGAATGATTCCAGAAAAGGGGAATAGAAAGTTCAAATCCCAGAGTAGTGGAGAACATTAAGGACTTTATGACCGAAGAAGAGTCAGTGAGGGACAAAGAGAGGGGTTGGGTTGAGATAAGGGGGCAGGCATGGGTAGAGGCAGGGAGATCACAGGCGTGGAGCACATCTTAGAGAAGTACTGTGCTATTGTAGGGTAGATAAGGAGATGCTAGAAGTTTTTGAAAAGAGGAAAGAAGTGAACTAGCTCACAATTTAATAGGGTCATTGTGGCTAATATTTAGAGGACAGATGGTTGAGGAAGGAAAGTTAGAAGTTCGAAAACCCATGGAGAGGAAATAATCTAGAGGGGATAATGGTATCCAGGACTAAGGTAAGAGTAGTAAGATATTGATAGTTTCTGAATATATTTGGATAAGGGAACAAAAAAGAACTTGCCAGTGAATTAGATGGGAGAGGTGTTAAAGAGATTAGAGACAGGGGTGTTAAAGATGATTAGAAGATTTAGTGTCAGAGTAACTGACAAATAAAGTGCGCGATTCAGTATGGACATGGAGTGGAAATCAACAGTTTGTCTTTGGACATGTTAGTTTTGCGATGCCTGTTTGGTACATAAAATTCTGATTTATTTCTGGGATACATAGCCCTGATGGGCATTTTTAAGAATCTCTACAATTAGATTAATTTATAATCATGTGCCTATTATTAAATTCTATGCAAAATTTTCCATATGGATTTTCTAGAAAATTAATTTTTGAAATAGGATGGATATAGCTTTCTCCTAAGTAAGCTTTTATTATATTTAGCACTATCCTTTAGCTTTACAGAAGCACCCCAAACATTCTTTATTACTTTACCACCTCGCACAGTGCTCCAAGTCTATCATCTTGTAAGCTTCAACCCATTCTATTTCACTGTAGTTCTTTTACCCAGCACAGGCTTTTACAGTTTACTATGGAGATAAGACCTTTAAGGATGCTTACGGTTTATCACATCAGAAAGGACTAAAAGTTTATTGCTATTTAAAAAAATATTTTTAAAAGATGTCATCACTGATGTGAGCTACAAGGGTTAGCTATTCTCTATTCAGAGAAATATCCATTGAGTCTCTTTTTTCTTTAATTAAAAAAATGAAATATGTCAAATTTGTAAAAGATAAAAAGAATGACTTAGAGAATATACCTATATTTTCTCATTTTTCCTGGCTTGTATCAGTTTGTTCTCTCAGTAGAGAAAGGAAACTGTTTTTCTTTTTCTCTCACACCACACCGACATAGACTTCTGTAACCAAATGTATGGCGATTCCTTCCCGTAACAAGCAAGCAGTCAATTCTGCAGCAGACACCAACTGGTCCCATTCGGATCTTCTGATCCAATTCAATTCTGATGCTCTCTACTTGGAGACAGCATCAGAGCCCACAGATTGATGGCTTGGTGGCATAAAACTGTTTCCATTTTAGATACCAGTTGCAAGTCTGGATCAATGGAACCCCTGATTGACCGGCTTCAAGTTAGGGTTCCCATGATTCCCTCTTCATGCTTAGAAGCTCACAGAACTCAGGGGAATACTTATGTTTACTGGTTTATTGTAAAGGATCTCTTAAAGCACATAAATAAACAACCAGTTGAAGAGACACACAGAGAGAAGTCTGAAAGGGTTCCGAGCACAGGAGCGTTGGTTCTCATGGAGTTGGGGTGCACTCCCCTGCTACCATGTGGATGAATTCTTCATCTTCCTGCCTGCCTGTGCAAGTTCAGCTTCCAGAAGCTCTTTGTACTCAGTCTTCGTGGGCCTTTATGGAGACTTCTTGGATAGGCATTACCGAAGCATGCACACCCATGTATAAATGTGATTGGACAAAATGGGTATGATCTGACACTAATAGAATTAGTGGAGAGACCCAGCCAGGCCTGTCTCTTGATTCCTCTGGGTCTCTGTGCAACATTCCTTTTTACAGGGTACGGGGCAGAAACCCTGTTGAAATGAGAGTCTTGTGACCTGCAATCAGACAACATTGGTCAGAGAATTTCTTTTCGACCAGCACCAAGAAAAAAACATGGAGAAAGATTAGAGTCTTGTCTCAGGGAGAAAAAGGAGCAGGTAAACAAAAGGCAGCAGAGGTTAGAGAGAGAGAGATTCTGTTTTCTGAGGCCTGCCTATGAGGCCTAAATGCCCCAATGTATAACCAAAGACCATCTTTAATTTTTATTGCTCTAAAGTTTTTCCAAAGCTGCTTCAGGAAGCAAGGATAAAACTGGATGGTTGAACAAAAGATATGCTTACTGTTTAAGTAACTTAGAAAATAACAGGGCTGTGGGAGTTATGAGCCAGGAACCATGGATGAAAATGAGTATATATATGTATATATATATACATAATATTACACATACATTATATATATACATATATACATAATATTATCACACTCTCCATCTCACTATTATGTTACTTTATCTGTCCCTTTTATATCATGTGGCATGGAAGGTTTCAATTTAAACTTTCTTATCTAACCAGATAACACTAGTCATACTATTAAAAATATTTTATTCTCTTAGACTCCTGGCTCTGGGACCACGTTTACTCATCTTAGAAAACCACTACCTACCCCCGTGGTTGACCACAGTAGGTGCTAAATATGTTACATTAATTCAATTTATAACACAAAATATATCCAAGCATGAGGTTTTGGGGGTATTTTGTTTCTGTTGAGAATAGACCTAATACTTATAAGGCACTGACTATTCATAACATCTTAATAATGTATGGTGTGGTAAAAACATGTGATTTCAAGTTCCAAGTTCACCAAAGTTTGGATTTATTGATTTGGCAAGTCACTAATTATCAGAGCATTCTGATAATTTCTTTCTCAGAAACCACCATCACAACTAAAGAATCAATTTTTCTTATTTACAGTGTTATAGTAAGAATTAGAGAAAACAATATATAGATATACAGGTTCTAGAAATTCCTCCCAAACTGTATTTTGATCTATCATCTGGAAGGACTTTTATTGACCATGTCTACCCCTCAATCTGAGAATATGCACTTGGCTGTAGTTTCCAGACCTTTTCATAGAGTTGGTAAAAAGGACTTTCAAAAACTCTGTTTCCTTCAATACAAAATCTCTATTGCCCTCAATATAACTTACAGAGGGTTGTCATTTAACTTCGATTTCCATTACAATGTGAGGTTCTTTCTAGGCCCAATTAGCTCTAAGATATGCTTACTGTTTTAGTAACTTAGAAAATAACAGGACTTTGGGAGTTATGAGCCAGGAACCATGGCTGAATGGTTGCAATTTGTACCATTTTGCAATTTGCCTGCAGAAAATAATCAAATACTTACTACAAAAGTCCTCCGATATTTGATTTTGAATTTGACATTTAAATTCAATTATTCTGAATTTAAGATTCGTTAAATCAATGAATAAATTTGTTGGCAAGCAAAATGCTATTGAGAATTGTGCTTGTTACATGCTTTTGCTAAATTATTATGTGAGCATATAGACAACTAGTTTAAATTGCACACAAACTTTATGGCCACCCTGTATATTGTCAGAAGCAGTGATAAAACTTTTCCCATTCTTTCCCTACACTAGTTAAAATATCTTTTATATCAGCCTGTAGGAGCATTAGGTCCCAATATGAGTCCCTTCTAATTTTATTATGTAAGAGTATTAAGAGTTTCTTATGTATTTCTGGTTATAGCCAAAATATGAAGATAATTAAATTTATGGAAATTAATAGTTTTAGATATTGTTCATATTATTTTTCATAACGTCAATTTGTAGAGTCTCTAATGACATTCTTTCTCAGAAACCACTATCACAACTAAAATTGTATGTGACCTTCAAATAGCAGGAGGAACTGGTCATGAGACAGAAAAAAATGCTATTCTACTTCTACTAGAGTCATTCTAAGAACTGAGAAGTGTTTTGGATTCTAGGTACGTTTAGTGTGAATGATTTAATTAACATGTGCAATTGAGATTATAGAGAATGAAATTAAAGCCATACTCTCTCTGCTTTAAAATTGCACGTGTTATCACTCCATTCCAAAATATCTAACAACCTCATATAAAGAAAAAAATCCCCACATAATGATTCCTTTCCTAACCATCACCTCCAAACAATCAAATATAAACTGTTTTCAGTTTGTAGAAAGGATAGCTACCAACAAAATTTGGCTGTGTGACTAAGGGAATTATAGGCAGAAAGGGCAAGAGATGGAAAGGGAAAGCTTTATGACCCTCTCTGACTTCCTATGCCAAAGGAAATTGAACACTTATTGCATGGATCAAAATGTGACCTGTTAAGCAGCATATGATCCTATCAAAGGAATAGTGCATATCACCCACCACTCCTTAGAAAATATGCTTACGTGGGTTAGACTCTCTTCTCAATGCCAAGACACTTTTATTCCTCATTATTTCTTCAGTAAATGCTGTCATTTTCTTATCAGCATGCAAGCAGGCACACACACACTCTCTCACAAACACACACATGTTTCACACATATAGTTTCCTCCCAGATCTATTCATTGGTTAAAGTCATTCCTCCCTCCCCTGTAATGAATATCTGTTGGCTTTGATGCTCACTGTGGGGGATAAAAAAATTTCTCAAATGTTTGTTGCATGCTGGTCAAACCATGATATCAAACAGGATATTACCCATTAATAAGTGGTGGAGGAGAAGTTCAAAATTAACAAATGTCATGGTTGCTGGTAGAATAGAATACAAGAGGACGTATACCTACAAGTGCTGCCCCTTTAGTTTAAAGTACATATATGGAGAAAAATATGTATATTTAAGGTATTTGGACAAGTAAAATTTTTCAGAATTAAAATAAGCATTATAATTATATTGATTTAAAAATTTAAACCCCCACAAATCTTTCAGAAATGCCTTATAACACAAATACAATATTCAGATTATATGTTCACACATATGCGTGCACACACATATATATATTTAAAATAGATAGTTATAGATAGACAATACATTACATAGATAGATGACATTCTTCTCTCTTCCTTACTAAAGAGTCAGGAAAAGAAAACTAATTATATTTAAGTGGTTATCATAATTTAATCATATTTATTGTGTTAATTTTTTAAAATGTGCGAGTTCTGGAGATTTTGACCCACATTTACATTTCCAACCATGGAGCTGAAAATTATCTAAGTTATTCACACGTCCTTACATGAATCTCATATAATGCACCTTTCTTAGGGTGTTCCCCAGCACTTCCAGGAGACTTATAGGTAGCCCATGCTATTGTGAACATGTTTAAAATGTAGAAACTTATCTATATGGCTTTGCAATCTACCTCTAGAACACCTGGGTTTATTCTCCTTGGAGTTCATTTCATAAACTGTTTGTATTTTGAAATTACAAATCATGAAGTATCCAGGATGCTTTCTTTATACTTCACATACATCTCCTGAGAAAATTCTGAATAATAATGACTGGCCAGAGTGTTAGGAACAATTCGAAGGTGTTTTGAATCTCATCAGGAAAAAGAATAGTAATCCTTTAGTGATGCCTGCCATGGGCAAGGTGTAGCACTAGCCATCTTTGGATTTAGTCCATTTATTCTTCCCCACGAAACTCCTTCCTAAGGAAAATGTTTTCCTCCTAAGGAAAATCTTCCAAGGTGTAACACTAGCCAGCTTTGGATTTAGTCCATTTATTCTTCCCCATGAAACTCCCTCCTAAGGAAAATCTTCCACCCAAGTCCAGAATCTTCCAACTGTCTTACAACACATGGATGACGATCAGAATGCTGTAGCTTGTTCTGGGAATATCCTTGTAGTCATCACCTCAACCATAAAACACAGAACTGTGTTTGCAGAAATTCCACAGAAAAACCTTTCTTTCAGGGTCACAAGTGAAGCTTGAATACTTCTTTAAAGTCCTCTAAGTTCAAAGCCGTATGCAATTAAGTGTGCTGAAAGCAAACATCATCTTGTCATTTGACTAGTAAGACAACTTGCCATAAACATCAAAAATTGCTTAAAAATGCATTATTATTTCTTACTCTGCTTTTAAAGGGCATTGCTAACCAACTCCATGCTCTGATTCTACCCTGAAGGTTTTATGTTCTTTTTTGTCTCTATGGACATGGCTAAGGATATAATGATGACTCCAATACTGAGTACAACAGCACAGTTGACACAAAAATCTGCTTATGTTTGTTAAATGGAAATTCAGTTATTGAAAAATCACAGCACAACCCCCAACCCTCCCCTCTGCAAAGAGACTGTGAAAAAAACATGTTTATTTTGTGTGTATTTTGGGTGATGTTCTTTTGAAAGTTAGTGGGACAAAGTAAAATACGTTATCATTTTTAGTTCTACTAAAGACCAAATGTCATGTGCCTTCATATAATTAGCTTCTAGAATACCTCTGTATGAATGACTAGTACATTACATAATATACTTTAAATGTAAATGTATCAATGTAACATGTTTTCAATTTTGAATATCATCCATTCATGCTACATGACTGGTTAAACATACTGACATCATGATGAACAATTCCACTTATACTCTATTTTTGAAGTTCTGGTATGTTTGGGATTCTATCTTTCCTTTTTATATGTTGAGTTATGTTGTGTCAACAACGTATATAAAACTGTTCAGGTTTCCTCCTATGACAGCTGCATAAAGTCCATGTCTCAGAGCTGTATATCAAAGTGGCAAACATAATAACACAACACAAATCTGTTTTGACACTAATACAGATTCCATGCTTGCTTCAGAGCCCATTGGCCAAACATTCAAAAACATTGTAGGGCCCAATAAATAGTGGCCAGAAGCAAAATCCAGATGCCGTGTCTATTGTTTTGAGTACAAATTATCAGATACAAGAATGCAAAATGGTTTTCAACAGTTTGCATTCTATTTTGTATCCTATGCTTTTATCCTCTTGGACTTTCTTTTTATTATTAAATCATAGCTGCGTACATTAGTGCAATCAAGGGGTACAATGTGGTGGTTTCATATACAATCTGAAATGTTTTCATCAAACTGTTTAACATAGCCTTCATGGCATTTTCTTTGTTATTTTATGAAGAAATTTGTATTCTGCATTTAATAAGTTTCACCTGTAAACTTCTAAGATGCACCATAGGTGTGGCCCCACCAATGACGCTCCCTCCACCCCAACCTCCCCCCTCCCCTCCCTCCCTTACCCTTTTCCCCAAATTCTTGTGCCATAGTTGGGTTATAGCCTTCATATGAAACCTATAAATTAGCTTCATAGTATAGCTGACTACATTGGACACTTTTTCTTCCATTCTTGAGATACTTTGCTAAGAAGACTATGTGCCAGTTCCATCCATGTAAACATGAAAGAGGTAAAGTCTCCATCTTTCTTTAAGACTGCATAGTATTCCATGGTATACATGTACCACTATTTATTGATCCTTTCGTGGGTCAATGGGCACTCGGGCTTCTTCCATGACTTAGCAATTATGAATTGGGCTTCAATAAACATTCTGTTACAGGTGTCTTTGTTATAATGTGACTTTTAGTCTTCTAGGTATATACCTAGTAAGGGAATTATAGGATCGAATGGCAGGTCTATTTGTAGATCTCTAAGTACTCTCCAAACATCCTTCCAAAAGGAACGTATTAGTGTGCATTCCTACCAGCATTGTAGAAGTGTTCCCTTTTCTTCCCATCCACGCCAACATCTCTGGTTTGGGGATTTTGTGATGTGAGCTAATCTTACTGGAGTTAGGTCATATCTCAAAGTAGATTTGATTTGCATTTCTCTGATGATTAAGGATGGTGAGCATTTTTTCATGTGTCTGTAGGCTGTGCGCCTGTCTTCTTTAAAAATAAATAAATAAAATATTATCTGAATTGTACCAAAGAGAAAATTAAAGGGAAGCATAACCACTTCCTTTGATTCTTTATGTGGCCCTCAGAAAATACCACATAAATTATGAGGGGATATGTAGATAAAATTATAAAGATAAACAAATATTCTCAAAAAAATAAAAGTGCCAAAGTTTTAATCCCTGAGAAAAAAGGTCTTATGGAAAGCATGCAGTTAACAACCTTCATGATAAACACACTGTGGCACTTACATCCTTAGCAGAGTTGACAGTCCCAGTTCCCTGAGAGTCCTGCAGGGCACCTAACTGCATCATATCCTCACCTGTTTGCACACCTTGTGCACCTTGCACAATGTCACAGCTGGGTGTGACCACAGAACTCAGTGAACTACCTGGTCAGCTGTTAGGGACATCAACATAAGCCCATTTTATAGACGAGAGAAATGTTGATCTAAATTGAGCATGACTTATTACAATGCAGGATTCTGCCATTTGTACTGTGGCTGTCATGGGTTAAATCAGAAGTGTTATTATCTCTCCTATCTCTTGGCTTAATTCACTTGTGATCTCCTTACTGGACATACCTAATATACTTTATCTTACCTTACTCATAAGTCACCCAGTCCCCTACAGCAATACCTGGAATCAAGCATCACAGCCTCCAGCTGCTGTTTTTCTATGTGCATCGCCTGGACAACCTCAGCAGTGTGTTTTCTTTCCTGGTTGCCAACAAGGATTTGGGAGTTGTAAGCCTCCATGGAATTTTCTGTATAAACCTTCACATTCTAAGAATACACATGTGGCTGCCAAATGCAAAAATCTGTAGACAGAGGCTCCTACCAGAGCTTCAACTGCGAGAGCCAGGGTGGATAGAGCACATTTTCTCATCACCCAGATGTTGCTGACTGCTGTTCCTTCTCCACAAAGACACTGCCCAAATACCCAGGGAGTGGACTTCAACTCAAGAAACAGCCCACCAGTGTGACTCAGACCAGCTCAAGTTGTGTGTGGCATTTCATTTCATTCAGCTGCACAAAGCACTAGCTTGCTTTGGCTACCTGGAGATTGACAATTCTCCTCCTCTATAACTAAAATGCTGAGGAAGCCCACTGTGTTTGTGTCCATAAATTCCTAGTTTGCGTGAGAACTTTGTTCTACTCCTAAATCTGCAAGCCTCAGTCTTTGTCTTCTGAATATGGGCAGACTCTTGACCTGTGGACATTTGTATTCTGTCTGAGGAGTAAGCACAACTCCATTCTAGGGAGCAGCACAAAAATGAGCTCTTCCCAGCAGACAAAGACGGGGGTGCATTAGATATTCATCTCATCCTCGGATGCAGGCAGAGCAGGAAGCCAGCAAAGTGCCAACTGCTATTGAAGTCAATAATGAGACATGGTGGCCGTGACCAGGAGAGGACTCTAGTAAGGCAGAGTGTGGCAGGAGGGCTGGGAAGTGGGCTGGCCATCTGGCATACAGGGACATAATTTCTTCTACCTTCTTGTTGTCACTCACAGTGCTTTATATAGCTCCAATATCATGCTGCATCAGCCGCACCTGTGCCCCTGTGTGATGACTTCCAGACTCAGATAAATACCATCAACAGACTTGAGGATGATGGGCACAGTGGAACACCCTAGCGATTGATCTGTTTGTTTCCATCCTGGGGCTCTGGGTCTATTAAATAAACACTGGTATTGTGAAGAAAAAGCAGGAGAAATGACTGTTGGGTGGACTTTTTATTTCTTGTTTGGTTTGGGAGATGGTGGTGATTATTTGTACTTTGGTTTTGGTTTTGTGTTTTTTGGTAGGGTTTTTTGCGGGACAGATTTTTTGTTTCAGACAAATAGATCTGGACACAAGCAGTAGTACTTTATTTGCTGGCTCCAATTCCTTGATGAATAAACTCCACAGCTGGTAAGAGGTCAATGATGAGCTGATTTCTCTGCTCTATTGCAAAGTTTTACTCTATGGCCAGATTCCCATGAGAAGTAGAGGGACCACGTGATGTCCCCAGAGGTTTCACATCCCCCCACCAATGCTCCCAAAGCCAGTCCTCCCACGTCAAGCTGGAACAGATTACACATTTTCCTCCATCTTGCACAAAGCTAGCTAGGTTTTAAGAGTAATGCTGTGCCTGGCTGCTGTGTAAGCCATCACATTTTGGATTATGTGTATAATTTGAGGGGAAGATTATTTAAAAGAAAAATATTTATAAAGGGAATTATTAAGAAATTCTAGGTGATAAAGATCCCTTATCCTCCAAACTTTGCCATTTATTTTATTTTCCAATTTTTAAAATCTTGTAAAAAAATTATTCAAATTTGAGTGGCCCTTTTCATACTTGTCTGTTCACCCACGAGAGTCCTTCAGTTAATGTTACCATTCCTTTACCTATAAAATTCAGATGGTATCACTGAGAATTTCATGATCAGAGTGTTTTAAAACTACTTTCAGAATCACCTTTTCCCCTTACACCCTGCAGAGAACACTATACCTTAGAGAATCATTATATCAACGTCGAGTAAGTACATAAGACCTTGGAACACAAGTTAACTCTGTCTGCATCCCCATTAGGCCTTGAACTGACTGATCCTGGGAACAACGTGAAAGGAGCCTGCATGTCCTTGTAGCAACTGGTGGTTTCTAAGAGATAAACTGGTGACTCTGGCCTCAGCTCATCAATTCTCCTGTGATCAGCATAGAATTAAAGAATAAGAAGTAGGAACACAAAAGATATTTCTGTGCATCATGAGAAAACTACCTCCAATTTTCTCCTTTTGTGTGGTCTGTGCCAGGGCTAGAATGCAAAACTATCATTTGTCTATAATGAGACAAATAGAGAAATGAAAATTAAACACATAGATACTCATTTAGCAATCTGATATTGTTAAAATATCCAAGGAAGTATCTATAGACTTACATTTTTTATTAGTCTGGGTTTTGTCAGACGTAGGTGGCAAATTGTATTTGTCCAAATGTATTCTAATAACATGTAACAGGATGAATACATATGTGATAAACTGGAAATAAAAAATGATAGAGAGATAATGTATAGATAGATAGAAAGAAAAGGTCCTATGCCATAGATGGTTTGAAAAGCACAGGCTTATCCTTTTCACCAAACTTTTAAATAAATTACCTATTCATTGTCCTGCCTATATGGGTGAACATAAACCCCATGAGGGTAGGAACTATGCATACTTTCTTCAACACTCTGTCACCAAGACCTAGTTTTTTGAATGAATAAAGGAATGAATTAAAAGTTTGTAGAGTTCTACATCAGGAACACGACAAGGACCTCCCCCATAAGCTCTCAAACTCCCCTTCCAATGTCACCCAGCTTTCAATGGCAAAGCAAGGAAGTAAAAGACTCAGAAATACCATCACCAAATGTATGCCTCTAGAGAAATATGATTCCCCATATAGAATTCTTCTTACCACCACCTTTTCAGAACACAGCTATTCCAAAAGCAGAGTACAACTGACACTTCTTATAATACTTATTGTTTGGAAGTTATCAGCATCCTGTAAGTATGCCATGTTTCTTCATAAACTTCAGATATTAAATAAGCTTAAAGTTTCAGGGCTTCTGACATTACCAAAAAGCCACAAAATTCATGACTTTGTTCCCTTAGAGGACTCAAGAGAAACAGACAACACTTACGATATCAAAATATTTTTATTTGAAATACGTTTTGCTGTCAAGTAGTAGAAAGAGAAAGGAATAGGCTGGAATTTATAGTGACTCCCACCTGGGGGTGATATAGTCCTGCAAGAGAGACAAAATGTATGGCTGCTCCACTAACCTATTGCTGCACATTAACCCCCTCCAAATTAAAATAACACAAAACAATCATTACTTTATTAGGTTCACATTTTTATGGGTCAAGAATTCAGACACAGTACGGTTGGGATAGCTTTTCTCTATTCTATACTACCTGGGATCTCAGCTAGAGAGATTGAAATAGCTGGAAATTACTCAAATAGCTTAAAACTGGAATCATCTCTAGAGAATCCTTCACTTACCTCTTTGCCAGCTCAGCCAAAATAACTCAAGATTGAGCTTAGCTGGAACCTGAGCCATTGTATTTATGATCTCGTACTACAGACTGGGCTTCCTCACAACATGGCGGCCTTGAGGTAGCTTCTTCTTCTTCTTCTTTTTTTTTTTTTTTTGTATTTTGGGTTAGTATGAGGGTACATATGATTATATTACATTATTTGCATTTGTAAGGTGAACTGTAAAGTCTGAGTCATCATTGAGTCCTTCACCCAGGAAGGATGCTATATACCTCTGCATTGTACCCAATAGATGGGAACTAATTCATCTCCCTCCCCCCTAACCTTTCTTGAATTTAACTACATTTTTTTTTCAAGCATGTCTGTAGTTGTTGGTCTACTATTTTCAGATTTATATTGAGTTCATGGAATGCTTGCTTTTCCATTCTTGAGATAATTTGCTTAGAAGAATGTTCTACCAATCCATCCAAGTAAATACAGAAAATACAAAGTCTCCTTATGCTACATCTCAGGCCTCCAAGCTTAAAGCTTCCCAAAAAGCTTAAAACTGGGAATAAGTTATGTGACCTTTGACCAAACCTCAGAAACAACAGTGTCACTTTCACCATACTTTATTGGCCGAAGCAAGTACAAGCATACCCACATTTAATAACATAGGACCCATTTGTTTATGGAAAGAATGTCAAAGTTTGAACACTCATATTTTAAAAATCTCTTAGCTGCAAAAAAGTTCTAGGACTTTGAGGAATAACAGCCAGGGATGCTAAAGATTCCACAAGGCATGTGATATTCTCATACCTCAAAGAACTGTTCTTCACAAGACACCAGGAATACCCTTGTTTACAAAAACACTGAACCTCAGCATTTGAGAGTCGGAAAGAATGATAGAGGCCATTTCTTCCAAGAATACAATCCCTCTACTTATCCATTTTACAAAGAGGTAAAAAGGTCTGTCTGAGGTTACTGTGTTGAAACTAGACTTCAGACCTCTTTCTTCCAAGTTCACCAGTTCTAAGCTCTTTTTCTGAGACAAGAGACTTTCTTTAAGTAAATCCATTTTAAAACTCCTAATGCATAATATCATCAATGAGTGTTAATTAAAACTCATGAAAGTGTGATATTTACATGATCTCAAAGTATCTGCCTATATATTACTCACTAATAAAATCATGAAAAAGAGTAACTTTTCAATGGAAAAATCTAGTAACACCTTAACCCAGTGAGCACAGTGACAAATGGGTATCACTGGCCTCTTGACATGAGACACCAAGAAGGTGCAAACTCACATCTACAACATTCCTACCCCAAATGCACAACATCAATATAATCATAACTGAGGACCATCCAACAAATAACTGAACTATGCTTTTCAAAAAGCACAAGATCATGAAACACAATTTCATTCTCAAGTGATTCAGAAAGAAACGCTATACAGACAGAAACACAAAACAAAAATGATAAAGGAGAATGATCAAGTAATGGAAGAAAAATATAAAAATCTGTAAGAAAAAGAGTTTTGTACAAGTCCCTATACTATTTTTACAACTTGTCTGTAAGTTTTCTATAAATTTGAAATCATATAAAAATTAAAAGTTACATAATCAGTAGCAACCAAAAAAAAACCATTGTATTTGTAAATTTCTGGATGGCATCCTCCCAGCTCCTGCAATGAATTCTGTTTCTTCACTCACCTAGCAGTTAATGATTCAGGCAAACCTATGTCCTGAGTTGTGCTCTCCCAAGGTGCTGTGTGGTGTTTAGGAAGTAAATCTGGGCTGTTTGGGGAGACATCAACCAGAATATTCCAGGGTGCAAATTAGTCCTACCAATAGATCTTTTCGGGACTGTGTTAGTTAGATTACACGTTAAGCTGGTATAACAGAAACTCAAAATCCAGAGGCTTAAATAAGATAAAAGTTTATTTTCCTGTCACTGAACAGTCAAAAAGTTTCGGCAGCTCTGCCATCTTCAACCTGTAGCTTCCACATCTGAGTATAAAGGAGCAGCTTCAATTGCCATTTCCTAGACAGAGTGGGGAGGGAAAGAAAGACTGAAAGGCACACAGCTTCATCATAAAAACTCAGTCTGGAAGTTTCCATGCATCACTTTCACTGTCACTTTATTGGCCAAAATTTAATTATATGCCATAGCTAGACAGGAGGGGAGGTCCTGAAATCAGCACAGCTTAATAGTTACCAGTGTGGACATGGGCCATGCTCCTAGCTAAAACTCAAGGTGAGGATAGCTTTTTATTATCAAAAAGGAAGAGAGTGAGAGAAGATAATGGTATATAATTAGAATCCCTTCCCAGGGAATAAAGATGACAGCTTAGCCAAATATCACAGCTATGTTCTTGATGTGAGGATGGATTTTTGGAGGAGGTGAAAAACTCGTGGGAGGAACTGGGCTCCCAAATGAGACACTGACCTGGTTGGTGTCAGTTTGAGTAAACCTTATAAGTAGCTATAAGATTTCCAGAAAGCCAAGGTCCTTTATTCTGAAGTCAAAGAACCGTCAAAATGTCCTCCCCACTAGAGTCAGGATTGTCACAAATTATTTTCATTATGTTGGCAAAATAAAATGTCTGTCCTCACACAAAGGTGTTCAGTGACAGAGGAAGTGCACAGCAACACCCACCTCCAGTTGCTCTCCACCTGGGGCCTATGCCTGTGCTCACCAGCATGATCTTTTAGCCCTTCTCTTCATTGATTAGGATTATTATAGTCAATCCTCACTTACTTTCCATGGCTACTCAAAATAACAGGCAAACTATTCAAAGATTGCTTGTTAAGGCACTATGTCATAACTCCAATTTACAAGTGGCAAAATTACTTTAAGTACATCTGAAAAAATAACTTATCCTAGCACAGGAAAGTTAACATATCTGTACTCTAGTTGATAAGCTTTAATTTTTGAGGGTTTTCCTTCAAAGTAACATTCCCAGTCTTGTCCCTCCTGGGTTCTCACATCTTTGCAGCACACAGACTTGAACATGGGCAGACAGCAATGGGCTTTGCTTTTTATTTCCCATTTTGCTGCACCCCTAGAGAAGCTGAAAGGAAGCTAAGGCAGGTCCAAGAAGATACTGTCTGCTTTATTGGAATAGCCAGTTTTCTGTTTTAGTCCCAGTCATGAAGAGGTGTGAATCACCAAAGCATGTTAGGCATTTATCATCATCATCAAAACAGAAGAAGACAGAGACATCATGCATCATAAATCCTGAGGCCTTCAAACTGCCACAGAGAGGTCTCACAGTCCACCATGGTTCACCATGGACCATCCTCCTGATCCTTCCTGCACCCCAGATCTGAAGGAACTGATCCCTGGCTTCCTGCCAGTGTCATGTCCAAATTCCGACCTAAGATCTGCTTGGCTTCCTAAGCCACAGCCTCAGGCAGCCCATCTGCACTGGCCCAAACAGCCTCACACCAAGGATGTTCAGAAAGGCCACCAACCCTGGCTCATGCTATAGGAGGTTGATGTCAGGAGCAAAAGCCATCTTAGCCTTGTTGCCATCTCCACCATCTCTGCTGCATTACTATACCCACCCACTTGGCTTTTCAAGGCCCCATCTCCAACCAGGGATTGTTCATGGAAGCTATATCCACATCTACCAGAGACCAGCCTCCAGGGAAGAGGCAACATAGGGTCATGGTCACAAGCACAGTGCTCCAGAAGATGTTCTCTTTGACATTGTGCTTGTGACACCCTGTGGTCTCACTGCCCAAATGTAAGAGGTTCTTTCCTGAGAGGCATCACTGCACAATGAACTTGGCAGCAGCTAGTATTTGCCAGGTCCCTCTTGGAGTGAACCTCCCATGGAGGAGGCACATGTACAGGGAAGTTGCTCCCACCTCTGAAGAGGGGCAGGTGCTCCCTCAGGACTGTGGCTTACTGAGCATCACGCACCCTGGAGCGCTACACACCTCTTCTCCAGCCACAACAGAACAGTTGTTTAAGGCTCTCTTTGGATATTTAAAACAGTTTAACATTTGGTTGTAAAGAGGTTTGGCCCTTTATTTTATATTCCTTAAAGTCACAAGCACTAGTTTCGAAACTTTATTTAGAGTGGAAAGGAGGAAGCAAGTATCAAAGTTGGAGATTAGGTCAAGTAAATCCTCTAAATATAATTTATTAGGAAGAAAGAGGTTTAGGAAGTAAAAAGGTTAATTTCTAGTTGCTGTTATAATAAGTGACTTATCAGTAAAAATAAACTTATTATCTTACAATTCTGGAGGTGGTAAGTCTGAGATGTCTCACGGGGCTAAACTCAAGGTCTTGGCAGGGCTATGTCTCCTTATAGAAGTATTGGGGGTTCCATTTCAGCTTCTAGAGCAGCGGTTCTCAACCTGTGGGTCACGACCGATGAAAATACATACCACATATCAGAGATTTACTTTACAATTAATAACAGTAGCAAAATTAGTTGTGAAGTAGCAAAGAAAATAATTTTATGGTTTGGGGTCACCACAACATAAGGAACCGTATCAAAGGGTAGTGGCATTAGGAAGGTTGAGAACCACTGTTCTAGAGGGTGCCCACAGTCCTACAATGGTCTCCTTCCACCTCCATAACCAGCAGTGGAGGGCCAAATCCTTTTGACATCAAGTGACTCGGAGCTTCTCTGTAGTCACAACTCCCTCTGCCTCCCTCTTCCATTTTGCAGGACCTTCTGGTCCTACAGGGTTAACCCAGGCTTATCTCCCTATTATATGGTCAGCAGATTAGCAACATTAATTCTATCTGCAACCTTAATTCCCCTTTGCCACCATCTAATGTATTGCCAGGTTTCTGGGATTGGGATATAGACATTTTTAGAGGGGCCATTATTTTGCCTACTAGAGTAGATATAATTGAAGTTATGTTCAGCCCCAAACTTAGTGATCTGCGTATCAAATGTTGAAATTGAGAATACATTTTCAAAGGTTATCTTTCGACCCCATCTGTCATTTCCTGCCACCTTAAATATCCATATTGGTTCTGCCAAGATTCTGGCCCCAAAGGTTGTTCAAGACTTCAAGTCCCAGAGATGCAAACTAAATCAGTATCCTTTGTGACATAGGAAGACCCCTGAGGACTGTGAGACAAATCTTTGTGGAACTCACTGATGTGAAAGCTCTCTGAACTGCTCTCCCCAAAGCCAACAAGACTTATTTAATGAATGTTCTCCATATCTTTGGTAAATCGTGTTGACTGGTGACACACCACACTGAAAGCTCTCTGCTGGTTGGCTAATTTCTGATAGATACTAGCACTGTCACATCCACAGTTGAGTTAGATGCTCTGCCAGGTCAATCTTGACAGTACCCAAGCCTATTTAATGCCAGTCGAGATTTTATGATTTATTAAATGTCACACAAACCAATGAAAGATGAACATGAAAACACAGTTGTGCTTATGTACACCAAGTGGAATGTCTTGGAAAGACTTGATAAAGAAGAGTCATTTGAAAGAAAAAAAAAAAAAGAGGCAGGCCAATTAGAAACAACAGTAAAGGATAGAAAACAAAATCATAAAAATCTCAAAAGACTTTTCCAGAAAACAGAAGCCAACAGTGGTTTAAACAGCAATGGTTAAGAAACTGGAAGGACCAAGGAACAATGGGAACAAGGTGGGGGGAAGTCTTGATTGTTTATTCTGGCAGCATAAGTGTCCTAACCTTATTTTTACTGGCCAAAGGATGGTTAGGTTAAATACGACTAATGTGAATATTATACATAATCCATTCAAAGATGGATCTGAAGGTGCTTTGAGATGTGCTGCACAATAATAAGGATTATTTATAAAAGGCAAGGAGCGGGCAAGACAGCCCTTTCTAGTCATAGCAGTTACCTTTCCCTGAAATCTTCCCCTGTCTCTGCCCGGAACTAACTGGAGTCTGGGAAACTCCATTCTGTCTGAAGAGCCTGTCACCCTGTGTGATCCCAAGCTGACAGATAGGACCATGGGGATAACACTTCTCTGAAAAACTGGTACTTCCAGAAAATCTCAGCCCTAGGCCTGCTGACCTTTCCCCTCTGGAGACAGTTATTAATTTGGGGAATACTGAAGAACATCTGGTGCCAAATCTTCTGATCTGTTCTTCCCTCTTGCTCATTAGTGTGTCCAAAGAGAAGGATAAGCATTTTCTATACTCACAACCTTAAAGCCTCATGGGCCTTATGCCCATACACTATGAGAAGTCAGACCTGGGTCCTAAATGATTCCAAGACATTGGGAGAAGGTGACCAGAAGCCAGAGCTATACGTTTTCCCATCTCTGCCTTTTGTTCCCCCATGTGATTTTCTATCATTTGGAACAGAGTCTGCTGTCTGTGAGCCTAAGATCTATTGCTGCTTTAGAAGAAAGAGTAGGGTCACTGAAGGAGCTGGAATCCTGGCATGTATTGCAAATGTTATGCAAAATACACAGAATCCATTTCCTTAGCCCTTTCTCAACCCTGGTCCTTTAAAGGAGTAAGAAAAAAGAACAAAAAGGCTAACAAAAATAGGAAGTGTAACTGCAAGCAGATGGGTCAAATATGCATATTTTAATATAAGTTTAAAAACAAAAAATAAAACAATACACTTAAACAGAACATGACAATTGAAGGTTGAAAGGAAAAGAAAGTAGTAAAGTGACATACATTTTTCAAATATTAAGCAAATCAACAATTGGTATTCTAAGTTGGTAAATCATATCTAGGTTACTACCAAAAGAAATGAAAATAGAAACAGAGGAAGGTATGGGACGGGGAAGGAGCAATGAAAACTTTTTCATTTCACCGTGTACTCCTTTGTACTGTCTAAATTTGTATATAATTAGTAAAAGATCTGTAAAAATTTACATTAAACTTTTTTTTGAGTGAGAAAATAACTTCGTTTCATTCTGGGGAGTGGACAGACATCCAGTCTCAAAACTTCTGGAACTGCTTCTTGGTGCCAACAGCCATGGTGACGTTGAGCACGTTGAAGCTCACCGTCTCACTCAGGGACTGACACCCACTGTGACAACGTCGCCAGTCTGGACATCTCGGAAACAGAAGGACAGGTGTACAGACATGTTCTGGTGGCACTTCTCAAAGTGATTGTGCTTTCAGATACAGTGGAGATAGTCTCAGCAAATGACAGTGGTCATCTGCATCTTCACATTGGTCAACAGGCCAAATAGGATCACCCTCAGATGGAGACGTTACCAGTGAAAGGCCATTTCTTGTCAATGAAGGTGCCCTCTATGGCCTCTCTGGGAGTCCTGAAGCACCAAGAGATATTCTGTATAGTACTCCAGGAGCTTCTCCTTGCCAGTTTCTCCACTAGGACTCTCTTCTTGTTTTGAAAGATGGTTGGCTGCTTTTGCTGGACTCACTAAGTCTGACTGTTCTCCATCTTTCCAGCTACCTCTGCATTAAACTTTTAAAACTATATTCATCTAAAGATGGGAGAATGCAAAGTGGCAGAGAAGAGAATACTTTTCCTAATCTATTATTCCCACTGAAAATGTGTTCCAGATGGAATTAAAAATTGACAAATTAACAAAAGTGATTAGACATTTATAAAGTAAAATATTATAAAACTATTTGAAAGATTGGTGCTATAGAAAATGAATGGCATGGAAAATATAAATAATATGTGACCCCACTGCTAAGAGAAAAGCCTTAAGTCCCATTCGTACACAAGCAAAATGGACCTGATCACATTCAAACAAACTGATTGAAGGTTTAACATATTTCTTAATTGATTGTTTCATCAATTTTAAAAATTTTTTAAAACTTTCTGGAAATAAGTTAAAATGTTAATGTAAAAAATTATAGGAAAATCCTCGTATTTTCCATCCTGTAGAGATAACATTCTATTGTCTGGTCTTTCATATTTTTTCCATGAATATATAAATTTTCATTCTATACACAGATACATATAGTTACAAATAGATATAATCACAAGAGTGATTCAAAAATATGTGTATCGTTCCTATGCTGGGGCCTCATTAATTTCTTTGATATTCTTTTAAGTATATAATATGAACTGCTTTAGAGAGAATAATGTTTAAAATATTATCAAAATTATAAAGACTTCTGAATTTAAAATGAGTTCAAAGACAATTATCTTAAAAAGCCCAAAAGGCTTTATTGAGTTAACAGTAAGTTTAAGAAATGAAATTAATTTTAAACCATTGATTTTTTTTCTAAAAGAATGAGACATTTAAAGTGTTTTTTAATTCAGTGTTTCAACTCAAGAAACTAAAATTAACTCAATTTAGCATTTCTATAGTTTTTATAAATAGGTCTTAATATTTGTATGGCCTAAATACCATGACACACCAGTATCCTAGGCTACTCACTCTTCCCCAGAAAGCTGCATTCTGCAGCCAGTAGACCTGCCTTGGACAGCATCACTTAGGAGAGCAGTAATAGGCAGGGGACATCATTTAGTTCTGGAGACTCCTAGAGCACCACTGAATATAATAGTTCTATGCTAAGTGACCGAAAAAGCATGGGATTGATGTTTTAGGTTAACTCCTATTCTAAAGGAATCTAGTTTTAGAAAAACTTCATCTACCAGCTCTAATTGTTGCCATGCCCTGAAAATCTGCCACTTGGGCCACAGTATCTGCTCTCCTCCTTAACTGTACTTTCTGACAGAAAGACTCCCTTCATTGAGAACTGAGAAAAAAAGTCACTTCCTATGAGTTCAGTGGCTCCTGCAGTACACTGCCACACCATGGCCTTGCATGAGAAACAGAAGAGCCACCTCCCTAAAGGAGGCCACAGCCTGGGGAACCCAGGCCTCCAATTGGGCAATGTGAGTCATGGAAGAAAGCTTTAAACCTGTATTAAATAAGGCCCTGCACTAGAAAGTATATCCGTCAGTGAACCTGGTTTTATAGTCTACTCAAGGGCCTTCTAGGAAATATTTGGATGACCTAGAGAAAATTACCTAAATCCATTATGACTCAGTTCCCTAAGTGTAAAAATTGGGATAATGAATACCTATGTAATGTAATATTCTTAAAATGCTATGTTGGCACAGGTTTGAGGCCCTAGTTAAAGGATGATCAGTTCCCTGTCTTGAGAAGCTTATCAAGTCGATACCCCAAACCACCACCCTTATTGGACTATCACACTCAAAACCACTATACATGCACCCTAATCACTCCCAGGGTCATACATGAGACTATCAGGAATTAACTATCCTTATGCCTGAGAGCCAATCCTAAAACTACTTACCTCTGCCTTTCACCCTTTCCTTCTTGCAGAAACTATAATAAAGATGCTTTGTCACAGTTCTCCACCCTCCCTCTGAGTTGAGAGGCCTTACTCAACAGTGGAGAAAAGCATAGCATCAAGTGATGGACACACACCGTGGTAGACAGCACTAGTGTCCATCAGCATGGAGTTCTCTCCTTCCTGGACACTCCAGAGACTACATTTCCTACGTCCATTGCACCTTTGCAGAACCAAATAATTATTTCTTACCAAAGGCTATGAGAATAAATGATATGTCTCACTTCCAGGTTGAAAAAATCCCTAAAAGATATTTTAGTTCTCTCCTCATTTAGCATTGGGCATGGATTGCAAAACCATGAGTTCTAACAGGCTGGATAATTGATTCAGTACATACTGGGAGCCCCTGAGGGTTAATCTGACCTCTTTCAAATTTTGCTTGAGTGAGAAATTAACTTCGTCTGCAACTCACTGGAATTTGGGGAATTTTCCATTGCACAAGTCTAGCCTAGCCAATACGTTGGTCATTATGAAAGTTTTGAGATATGCACAAATCAAAAAAATGTAAAATCCATGTAGATGGAAACAAATGAAGCCCTTTCAGCAACACCAGTAAGCCCTCCAAGTTGAAACTTGCATGAGTGAATCAGAAAGGATACTGTCAACTGTGTTTCTTAGAAGTGAAATAGTGGACCATAACACGGTCTGTCTCAAAATGTAGTGACCTATGTATAATACACAATCAAGCACACACAACATTAAAATGCCCTGCAAAGTTACTGACTTAAAGATATAAACAAATAGGATAGTTAGATTTTCCCATATACAGCAATTACTAAAACCAGATTGCCAGGTATTTAAGTTGAAAGGTTTTTTAACATAATAGTTTCCATATGAAAGGAAGGATGGCTTTGAGAAGCCTGGCAGAGACTTTTCTATATTAAACAAATGAATGCCTCATTGGCCAAATATGCACAAATATCCAAAGTAAATCAGTGGAGTGTTTTCACCAGCAACTATAATAAGTAACTAGTGCCACACTTACCCTTCCTTCACAAACAATTAGAAAACTGTACAAAAATAAGAAACACCTTATATAACTGTTCAAAAAGAAGCTCAGGATTATGATTATGCAGAAAAGGGAAACAGAACAAAATGAGCTCTAGGACTGCCCTACCTTGTTCTCAGGGGCACTTTAGGAACTATATTTCAAGGAAGAAGAATCCAAGCAAGAATTTCTCTTTTAGTTGAGAAAATAGTGACAAGAAATTTGAGGAGGCTAAAGAAGCCAAAGTTTCAGGTCAAAGTGACATAAAGGAGAAAGATATGCACAATAAAAAAACATACAGCAATCCTCATAGATCCTCTTCCGTCTTCTGCTAAATGTTAAGCTGTGCATTCATAGAGTGTTGTTATATAAAGAAAGCAAGAGCAACAAAGAACTTAGCATCTGTAAACAGAATAAATCTCAAAGTTTATACAAGACAGACACATATTTGATTCCCAAGGAACTGGAGTTGAAAGACCTCACTGAACATTTAAGCCACTCAGTAGAGACCAAAAATCAAAACAAAACAAAAAAACTCACAACTTACAAATGAAGCTGAACTAGTCCCAGAAGAAAGGTCATTCTATGCTTGCTCCTTAGAAAAGAAAAAAAAAAAAAATCTTTAAAAGCAAACATCAAAAGGATCAAGCTAATCTGTAAGTTACTTAATTGCTTGTCAAAGCAAAATTTTAGCACTTGTTAAAAAAAGAAACAAAACCCACACATTTAATGACATAAAAAAATGTCAAGCATCCAGTCAAAAATCATGGGACATATGGAGAGCAAGAGTAACATAAAATCAAAAGAAAAATTAATGGATTAAAAAAATCCCAGAAAGTACAGAGAAAACAGAACTAGGAGAAGGAAATTTAAAGAAAATATACACATCAAGCATAGGAAAATGAAAGATATTTAAAAAAGCAAATTTACTCCTAAAAAATACATTGCAAAATCAAGTGGATAGACTTAATAGCAGTTCAGACACTGAATAAGAAAAGAATAGTGAATAGGAAAATAAGAATGTTAAGTATAAAAACATACCACAAATAGAACCCCCTCAAAATAAATAAATAAATGGAATCTTACTGACTAACGTACAATGGGGGTCACAAACAAGTGATGGCAATGGACAAACAATTGGAGGATAGTGGCCTCAAATTGTACAAATTTGGTAAAAACTGCCAATGTACAGGGTAAAAGAAAGCTCCATGAAATCTAAAAGATGTAAACACAAAATAAGCAATACAAAAGGACATCCTAATTTCATTGCTGAAATCAATGATACAGAGAAAACTTTTTGAAACAGGGTAAAAAGACACATTACACATAAAAGATCGAAAGTAAAAAATAAACACAGATTTCATTTCAAAAACAATGTAAATAAGAAGAAAATGGAATAGCATCTACTCACAGAAAGATAAGTCAACCTAGAATTATGTTTACTGAAAATTTCAATAAAATGAAAGTGAAGTAAAGAAACATGAAGCCTAACAAAAGTTGACAGGCTGTTGCCAATAGACACCTTTACTATAAGACACAAGGAAAGAACAGCAATGGAAATAGTAAATATATAGGCAAATATAAAAGACTTTATCTCATGTTTCCAATTAACCATTAGAAAGCAAAAGTAAAATATATGTGTGATTTATAATAAATGCAAAAAAAAATTACGGTAAAAATTGCACCAATAATAGGAGGGAGCAAATGAAAGCAAACTGTTTTAAAGTTCTTATAGGTAAAAAAATATATATAACCCAATTTAAAAGTAGACTATGAAATACTAAATATGCATATTTTAAATGCTAGGGGAGTGGTTCTCAAATTTTGGGATACATAAGATTCACCAAGTATTCTTAATAAGACGGATTGCTGAGTGGTACCAACAGAGTGTCTGACTCAGTAAGATTAGGAATGACCATGTGGAGAGATAGACAAAGAAGCCTGGTAATAAGAGAACACATCAGTTAATGCTGATAGCTTAGGGACCTAGCTTTGAGAATCAATGCATTAGAGCAACTTCTAATAGTAGAGGTAAAATTTAATATTTCAAAATACTAAATGCAAATAAAGAAAGGTGGAAAAAAGAGATCAAAGAAAACATGAAAAAAAGAGAAATAAATAATAGACCTGACAAACCATAATGATAACTATATTAAATATAAACGCTTGAATTTAAAGATAGAATTCCAAAACAGATAACAAAGCTAAGTTCAATTATGCTTTCTACTAAAACTTATTTGAATATCAAGATTCAAATAGGCTAAAAGGTAAAATGTGAATGAATATATATTGTGCTAGTATTAATCAACAGAAAGCCTTGACCATTCTTGATCATTCATATTATGATAAATGTGTAAGCATCTAATAACATTGTTTCCAAGTACAAAAGCCAACACAACAAAAGTAAAAATTTAAAAATCGGTGAATAAAAACTACTCAAAATATTTGGAAATTAATGCATTTCTGAATATTACATGGCTAACATTCTAAATTAAAAGAAAAATTAGAAAATATTTTTAAATAAATGATAATAGAAAAGCAATTTCACCAAATTTGCGAGATGCAACTAAATCAATGGTTAGAACAGTGTTTGTCAACCTTTTTCTATTTCATGGCACACTTGAACCCATAGTTAAACTTCTGCAGCACACTTAAATTATGTTGAACAAAAAAATGTGAAAAAATATATATTTAACTGTGCTTTGAACTTCTTTCAAAATAATTTTATTAATGATCTTTAAAAATTGCCATGGCACACCAGTTGAAAATGACTGGGTTGGAGTGAAATTTATACCATTACATGTTATCTTAGAAAAGCAAGAATTGGGCGGTGCCTATGGCTCAGCAAGTACTAATGGTGGTAAATTCAAACCCAGCCCTGACAAACAGCAAAAAAAAAAAGAAAGAAAAGAAAAGCAAGAATTCCTATAACTAATAATCTAAATTAGAAAAAAAAGGAAGTAATAGAGCTAAGAACAGAAATCAATGAACTAGAAAACAAAACAAAGAATAGAAAAATATTAGTAAATTACAACTGAAAATTGGTTAGACAGAAGAGATAAATTACCAATATCAGAAATGAATGATGAGATATCACTTATTCTTATAGACATTAAAAAAATAGAATACTGTGAACACTCACATGGCTATAAATTTGACAACTTAGACAAAATGAGTACTTTTTTTTGAAAAACACAATCATCACAACAACACAAGAAGAAATGGAAAATCTGAATACCAACAGATCTATTCAAACAAATCAAAATTATGATTAAAAATCTAATAAAGAAAACTCCAGGCACAAATACTTTCATTGGTAAAGTCTATTAAACATTGAGAAAGCAATAATTTCTATACCAAGATTCTTTCAAAATAGAATATGTAATAACATTTTCATTTTATGAGAGTGGTATTATCCTCATGCCATAACTCTACACAAGTATAAAAGAAAACTGAAGACCAATATCATTTTATGAAGATAGCAGCAAAATTTCTTAATAAAATGTTAACACATAAAATATAGCAATACACAAAAAGAATAATACATCATGACAAAGTGGGGCTATTTCCGGTAGGTTAATATAACATTCCAAAATTGATCAACATAGTTTATTATATTAAGAAAATAAGAGAGAAAAACCATGCAATTCTATGAATATATGTACCAAGATTTTAAACAACTTAACTAAACAATCAAAACTTAACATCCATCCATTTTTTTTTCTTGCCTAATAAAGGGTATCTATAAAAAAAGCTACAGCTCACATAATTTTTACTGGTAAAGACTAAAGTGTTAGCCATGAGGTACAAAACAAGGCAAGTACGTATGCACTCACATACTATTCAGCACTGCACTAGAGGCTTAAACTAGCTCAATTAGACTAGAAAAAGAAATAAATGCATACATACTGGAAAACAAAGAGTAAAATGTCTCTTTATTCACATGTGACATTGTGATATACAATGGAAAAGCCTTAAATCTACCTAAAAATTCTTAGAACTCATAATAAATTCAATAGTTACAGGAAATGAGATCAATATACAAAAATTAGTTGTACACTAAAACCAACAACTGGAAATTGAATTTTTTAAAAATACCACTTAGAATAATATCAAAAATGAAATACTCTGGGATAAAATTAACTAAGTGTGTGCAAATTTTATTCACTTAAAACTATAAAATTTGGCTTCGAAAAATTAAGGAAGACTAAAATAAATGGATAGACATTGCATGTTCATGATTTAGAAAATGCAAGATGTTAATTCTCTCCAAATTGATCCATCAATCTAACTCAAACCAATCAAATTCTTAGCAGGATTTTTTCAGAAAGTGACTTGACTCCCAATCATATATGGAAATGCAAAAAAATATAGAATACCTAAAACAATTTTGGAAAGAAGGAAAACTAGGAGGAATTATGCAACCTAATTTTAAGACTTACTATAATGTTATAATAGGACCTATGCATATATATCAATTGATTTTCAAGAGACCAAGAGAATTCAATTGGGAAATAATTGTCTCTTAAACAAATGATGATGGAATGGAATAAATTAAATACACACACACACATATATATTTATATATACATACATATTTTTTAAAAGCCTGATCATACTATATTAGACATAAAAATTAACATGAAATGATCATGGGCTTAAGTGTGAAGGCTTAAAACTCTAAAACTTTATTTATTTATTTATTTATTTATTGCAGTTTTTGGCTGGGCTGGGTTTGAACCTGCCACCTCTGGCATATGGGGCCAGACCCTACTCCTTTCAGCCACAGGCACCACCCAAACTCTAAAACTTTAGAAGAAAGCATAAGAAAAATATCTTTGTGACCTTAAGATGGGCAAATATTTCTTAGCTTGAATAAAAAAAGAAAATACTGCTAAATTGGATGTCATAAAAATTTAAAACATTTGTTCTTCAAAATACACTAATAAAATAATGGTTTTCTAGGTTAATATATTTGCAATATGTATATCTGACAAATTATTTGTATCTAGAACATATGCCATCGACCGGTCCAGGAACAAATGGAACTCCTACCTGTGGTTGCTAGGAATACACCGCTTTTGCAAATAATTTTTTAAGTTTCTCATAAAGTTAAGCATATATTTACCATATAAACTAGTCATACCACTTCTAGATATTAACCCAAGAGAAGTGAAAAGATACGTTTTCATATGGAAACATGTGACATGAAACACACTGGAAATCACCCCAATTATCCATCAAAAGGTGAATGGATAAACAATGTTCCATTTATGCAATGAATATTACTCCATTCCCATAAAAAGAACAAACCACTGGTATGTGCAACGAAATGGATGTGTCTCAAAAACATTATTCCAGGAAGGAAAAAAATTCCAGTCACAAAGAGTATATACTGTATGATTCCATTTATTTGATCTTCTACCATATACAAATCTAACGTAAAGACACAGAACATAGATCAATGGTTTCCTGGTCCAAATATGTGATAGTAGGGATTGACTGCAAACAAGAAGCAACTTTCTAGAATGATAGATATCTCTATCTTTGTTGTGCTTGTGGTTAATGAGGATAGACAGACAGATTTACCAAACTCATTGAATTACAGACTTAATATGAATTCATTTAAGTATATATGTACAGAAATAACTTCATAAAGTTTATTTAACTTTTAAAGAGATAATCCGCCAAAGGCATAGACTGTTTGGTAACATGAAAATATTAAATTTATTTTGAACTTCTATTTCATGGTAGAAATACAGGGGTGGGGGGGAAGGACGTTAATCCAAGTTCATGTGCCTACATCCATCAGTAATATGACTTCAGAAGGAAGTTAATGTATATGCCCAGCTGTTTCTGATAATCTGAAATAGGAACATCAAAGGATGTCTATGAAATAAAACTTGGGCATCTTATTTTACCTAACCAACCCTGGTTTTCCAGAGGCAACAAAGAAAACAAAAAAAGGTACATCTATTTTCATTGGCACCATTCAATCCGTTCAATAAAAAACTAACAAAAAAATGAAAAGGAGAGCATAGAATAAAGACCTGAGTCTGAATCCCACTTCATCCACTTTAATAGCCATGTGACTTTGGCAAGATGCTTAATCTTTTTCAGACTTGTTCTTCTCATTTGTGAAATAAAGACAAAAAGTGAAACACAACATCTTTGCAAGTACTAATGACATACTATATGGAAAATGCTTAGCAATGTTTGAAATGTAATATGTCTGCAGCAAATGGCAGCAAGGGGCAACTTTTCCAATACGAGATATTATCACATAATTCATTATATCTTATATTAATATGAATTTCCCAGAATTCCTGGTGTCTACTGCATTTTTCAACTATTTCAACAATACCTTTAAAGTGCCATAACTTCTGCTATTAGAATAACACAGAGAAGTTTTATGTATTGGAATGTCATTTTTTCTTTTATTTTTTATTTGTTTCTTTTATGGGAAAACTGATGGAAATGCAAAATGGTTTTGTGGATAGTGAATTTTAAGTGTCTAGGGAAACCAGTGGAAACAGATCAGGCAGTTTTAAGTTTAGTCTGGATTTACTTTCTCCTGTAAAGTCTGGAAGGAAATGAAATTCACCACATTAAGTGTGAGAAAGAAGGAAATTCTTATCTAAATGTGGATGATCAGACAGGAAGAGATCCACATTTATAAGTCTCAAATAAAATTAAAATAAAACATCCCCAATGTTTAAATCCTACCAACCATACAGGTTTATTCAAAGATTTATTTACAATTTCTAAATTTATTGAAATCTGTTCAACTGTTGACAGGCAACAAGCAGATGGAGTTTAGGATTAGTGAATTCAAATCATCAGGCTCACAAATTGAAAGAATGGACTCAGTCTAAGAACAGACTGCATTGTTGAAGATAAAATGAAAGGGTAACCTTTCAACTACCAACATTTTACTGCTGAAAAGTTCCAAACACTGATGAAAACAGTTGGTTGTCCATCTGGAAAAAGTATTTAAAATTAACTTAAATGCAGACTGCTATTTTAAGGTAACAATTGCTTCCCATAGACGTCCATTCTATTCATGCGTAATCTTCAAATTCACGAAATATACGACTGGATCTCGGTGATCTCAGCACTGAGATACCTCTGTAACTCTAAAAGTCACCACTGAAGCCCTCTAAAATTGAGACAGGTTGCAGTAGTCACAAATGTCAGCAATTTATGATGAATTCAGACTATGAAAATGCCAGATGTTAGGCTATAAGATATATATGACTGCATTTAATGTGTTTTTCTTTTCAGATAATAATTCTAGGCTTTTAATAAAGTGTTCTAATCAATAGTAAAACGCCTGACCAAAGCTATTAGCCTTAGCATTAGAAGGCTAAAAGGTAATATTATCCCAATTATATCTTAGCTGCTAAGATGGCATGGAAGCAATTAGCCTGGAAATATGGTTAAATTACTTAAGTGTTACCTTGAATAAACCAGGAAGCAGACACACCAATTTCCAGTATTAAAATCACAGAGGACCCACATATCAGGTCTACAGCTCATTGGCAAGTCCTTCGGATATCTTGTTCTGCCCCCAAAATATGCAAGTTCATTATCTTGTCCACAGACTCACAGACCAGAGGGTAACATCAAAGCAATATGGTCTCTTCTTTCCCTACTAGGTTTCCTTGTGTAGTATTAATCAGATACTAACATTAAGAATCATAACGCAGGTACAGCACTCAACAAAACCCAAGAATCCATGGGTTCCTCTGGATTTCACAACCTTCCTTGCATCGGGGTTGGGGCCATGTATCTGGGTTCTTGATGATGGATAGAAATAGAAGTGATAAATTACTTGCACCAAATATTAAAAACATCTCAGAATGGGACCCTCCAGGCCTTCCTTTTCTGTGGAAATTCTAGAAATCACCACAGCTACCAGACAGAAACAGTTGGGCTCAAACCTCTCTCCTTGGAGCATGAACACAGGAGTACTGCCTCAGAAATATGTGAACATTCTCCTTTTTGTTACTGATGTTAAGCCACTGGGATTTCAGGATTTCTTTGTTATTATTGTATAGCCTACCATATCCTGACTAATACAAAGCTAAAGAAAAGGATCTTTCTGTTTTGACAATAACACGGTAGATGATACTTTTGGTTCTTTTTTATGCTTAATATATTCTTGAGAAATTTCTGTGATAAAAGAGAACCTTGCTTAATATTCAACCAATAGGAGGGTTCAGATGTATAAGGAAGGAAGGAATTAGCCACTATTAAAAATTAAAAATAATATACTTTTGCATTTGTGTAGCACTTTCGATCGTATTTATTATGCTTTCAGGTGCGAATCTTTACAACAGTCCTAGGGTATTTTTTTCCAAGTATGTAAAATTATAACTTTATGATTAAATAAAATGTGTAACAGCAGGATTTTAAGTGAAGTGTCCAGTAACCCAACTGGTCAGCAGCAGAGATGAGACAGGTAACTACTGACTTTAGTCCCTCCGTAATCAAGACCTGCTCCCCACTTACAGCCTTGTTGCTGATTTTTACAAGCTTCATTTTTAATAACTCTTCTCCATTGCATTCCTGACTTACTACCTCCTAGCTCCCAGCATTCTTATTTATGTGCAGGCTCATTCTTGCTGCACATTCCAATGTTTATGCTGTGTTTACTGTGTTGTCTCCTAACTAGAGTCCATTATCTGCTGAAACAAGAAGGATGTTCACAAATAAAATACATCTTGCCTGTGGCTGCCAGACTAGTGGAGCCCATCACGGGGGGCAAAGATGTATCTCTGCTGCTGGGAGTAACCTGCTGCTTTCATATGAGCATCCCCTTCGGTGCAGAACTGACTCCAACAGTAGGAAAGGGAAGTAAGCACGTGACTTACTCTAGGGAACAGTGCCAAGCACCTTTGCAAAGCCTCACTTCCAGACGAGCTGTGCCTTCTGGCCAGAAACCAGGCCTCAGCGTAGGCAACCCTACTCACAGCTGCTGAGTAGACCCTACTCCAGGGAGGTTGCATTTCTATTCTTGGCTTATACAGAGGAAAGACTTCATGGAGGTGGCTGGAAAACACTTGACCTAAATTGACTACTTGAAGTATTTAACATAGCTCAAAGCCAATTTCAAAAGCTGTCCCTCACTCCCTGTCCAGATCATTGATCTGGCCCATTTTGAAGGCAGGGCAGAAAAGCCTGGGAGGAAGGGCTGAGAAGCACCAGACGAGCTGCTCTCACTAAAAGTCAAGAGACAGGTTGAGGTCCCCTTCCTCCCTTCTGCCAGGTATTTCTGGCCATCATGGCAAGTGGTAAAACATGGCTGGAAATGTAGGGATAATGTAGAGCTTATTGGCTTTGAAGTCAGACAATTATGTTTTAAAAATCTGGCCTAGTACTTAATAGCTGGGTGACCTGGGTCAAGTTATTTAACCTCCCTCTGACTTGGTATTCTCATTTGTCAAAAAGGGAATAAGAAGAATAACGACCTTTGCTGAGCTGCTTAAGGATGAGATAGTCTACCTATAAATACACACATGCGCACACACAGAATATCTGTGTGGCAGAGGGCATGATTGGCCCTCAGAAATAAAATGATTTTATTCTCTTGCTCTGATCTCACCATGCCTATGAAAACCATCCACAAAGTACAGATCTCTTTTATGTGAAACAGAAGCTCACCATGGTACACAGCACTTAGTAGGTACTTAATATATATCTGATGAATTCAACTGAATTGAACCAAACCCAGATTTTATATCCATAGGCAATTTCTTTGGTTTATATCACTAGCTGTATATTCCTCTGAAAATTAAGTTTGGTTTACCCATGCATGGAGCTTCTGAGTATCTTTACTGTAGTTTTGAAGTGTTTATGACTTTTCGTGAACAAAGAACTTTCTATTTGGTCATGTATATATCAATATTATAGTGTACTTTACAAAAAAATATAAGAACAAAAAGGATGATTACATTTTTATCTAAAGTCATACATTTTGGACTGATTGTCCACAAAATGTGGGAAAGACAAAAAAGGCTTTCGAGTCATAGCTGTCTTCATCTGGAGATGGGGAAATAGTATAATATTACACAATAGCAGTGTCATGTCATCTGAGTCTGTCACAGGTTAAGATGGGTAGGAACTGAGAGGACATTTATTCCTGCTCCCACCCAGGTATGTCTGCCAGCTCCCTCTAAGGGTCCTGGGAACAGCTCTGGCTCCACAGGCTCTGGCACCAACCCCAAGTCATACCACCAGGCCCTGGGGCAGCAGATGCCCTCAGCAAAGGGGGAGCTATTAGGCCTGGGAAGACAGTGTTGACGACTGCACACCAATGAATCCAGCTGGGAGCCTCCATCTTACTAAACTAAACAAGAATATTCAAGGTTTATTGACTCAGATGTACCTTTAAGGTATAGAGCCCTGGAGTGTTCAGAGATTCACATGTGCACATCAGAAGACCTAACTGCACTTATATCTGCAGTGAGGACACGCACTGGGCACAAGGCAGTTCACAATCTTTTATTCCTGGAGGTTACATCCGGTCACAGTGGCTTACCTACAGCACTACATTCTGAGGAATGTGTTAAGTGACTTCAGCGTGCACACACCACAGAGTGCATTCACACAAGCATAGCTGGCAGAGCCAACTACACACTTAGGCTCCATAGCACAGCCTACTGCTCCAGCGTGCAGACCCCTACAGCACGTGACTGTGCCCAACACCACAGGTAATGGGAACACAATACTAAGAACTTGTATCCAAACGTAGACAAGTACAGTTAAAAACACAAGGCAAGGCAAAAAAAAAAAAAAGTCTCAGTGTACGCTGATCCTCCAGGAGACAAACTGAAATTAAGAACCTGGAGGGGAGGAGCCAAGATGGTGATCTGTAGCCAGCTTTCTGCAGAGGTTCCCGTCCAAAAGGAGCATTAAAGGACAGAAACTCAGCAAGAAAGCTGATGGTTTGGATCTGAGACAAAAGAAAAGGTCAAAGAGCGCACATCAACCCTGCTGGGGAGACCTGAGACCCTGAGGACACAAATAAAAAGGTACAGAGCACATCACCAAGTGGACGGGAGTCCCCTCCCCCATGAAGGAGGTTCGCAGTATATGCCATACCTCCATACAAACAAGCCAGCAGAGTCCGGACGGCCTCCCATTCTACCCCACAGGAGAGACCTTCTAAAAACCAAACCTCCTTCCCCTTCTAGGGTGCCGCGGCGCTCTCCAGCCAGGCATAAAACTGTATATTCTCTCTACCTACAAGTCGGAGTTCCTGGTGTTCCCCTCCACTCTCACCCCAAGGTCTGGAGGCCTGTCCCCCAAGGAGTACAGATTCTGGGAGATTTTCTTGAGGGGTGTGGACGGGCACAGACTGTTGCTGAACTGTGCTGGTTTTCCGGCTCGGGAGTGGTGAGAGGGGAGTGAGCCGAGAGGAGACCTGGCTGG
>CAUYRH010179795.1:0-47539 GCA_963574655.1 Perodicticus potto
AAAAATGACGGCTGCAACCAAAAACTGGCCGGGCGTTGTGGCGGGCGCCTGTAGTCCCAGCTACTTGGGAGGCAGAGGCAAGAGACTCGCTTGAGCCCACGAATTGGAGATTGCTGTGAGCCGTGATGCCACAGTACTCTATCCAGGGTGACAACTTGAGGCTCTGTCTCAAAAAAAAAAAAAGAAAAGGAGATTAAGACACACACACGCACAGAAGACAACATGAAGATATAAGTCAAGGAGAAAAACTCAGAAGAAATCCGTCCCAGCCAGGCTCCATGGCTCACAGCTGTAATCCCAGCACTCTGGGAGACTGAAGCAGGAGGATCACTGGAGGCCAGATGTTCAAGACCAGCCTGAGCAAGAGCAAGACCCCATCCCTACAAAAAATAGAAAAATTAGCTGGGCGTGGAGGGCACTTATAGTCTCAGCTACTCTAGACTGGGTGACAGAGCAAGACCCTGTCTCAGAAAAAAAAAAAAAGAAGTAAGAGAAGGAGGGGGAGGAACAGGGGGAGGAGGGAAAGGGGAGGCAGGAGACGGGGAGGGGGGAGAGGGAGGGGAGAGAAAGGAGGAGGGGAAGGGGAAGAAGAAGAAAATCAACCATGCCAACATCTTATCTCAGACTTCTAGCCTCTAGAGTTGTGAGACAATACATTTCTGTTGTTTAAGCCCTAACAAACTCATACAGTGCCCATGAAACCAGCTTTGACACCTTGGGTCTTCCATAGTCAGGACTCCAAAAGTCACAAAAACAAACAAAAACATTTGATTTGAATTGGCTTAAGCAAGAAGGGAGCTATTGCAACAAATATATGGCTTCAGGCATGGTTCAATCCAGGTGCTCAAACCATGTCAAGACCATCCACTTTCCGCTTATGAACTCCATTCATAGGGATACTTTTCCATATTGTGATCAGATAGCTCCTAGGAGAAACAGGCTTCTATCAGCAACGTCTAAAGAAAAGAGTATCTTCTTCCCTATAGCAGAAGTTCACCTACAAGTGCACCAAATATTTAGGAGTTCTCTCTACTTGGGTGCGTGGCTCTGAGCTAGTCACTGGGGCCAGAAGTGTAGCATCCTCTGATTGACCAGCTTGGGTGTTTTTAATTGGACTTCCTTAGAAAGAGACCCCCAGGCAAGGATTTTGGGGAGGAAGGGCAAGTAGTTTATCTAACAGAAAGCATCTCAGGAAGCCACAGGAGGGAAGAAGAAAGTAAGACCAGGGAGTGAGACCTCCTGGTGGGGCAGCAACTGTGTGGGCAGTTGGCTCTCAGTCCCACTGGAAACTTCTGGGAGACGATATAGAACATGCCTTGGAGTTATCCGAACAGAGAGGCGAGGGAAGTATTTATCCACCACCTCCCCGGTGTAAAGGTTTAGGGTTGTATTAATTCTTTTGCCCTCTAACCTGGCCTGCACAGGGCTAATTGGGCTCCAACAGCGAGGAAAACACGGGTGTCCATAGTAAGCAGTATCTGCATGCAAAAATAAGCTCAAGATAATATGGGTGGGGCTGCTATGCTGGGTGGTAGCTTTCGTCCCTGGTGCCCAGGTGGAAGCTGACCCTGCCAGAACTTCATTAACCAAAAGCAAGATAAGGAAGTTATTGCCAAGAAAATCCAAGGTGCTGTTCCTGAACAAGGAAGGATGGCACGTAAGCAAAAGCAACAATTGTCTAAATCATCATTTCCCCTTGATTATTCCATGGATCTCACGTGTCCCCACTGGCTGCCTCTTGACATTGCTCTCAAGTTATCCAAGAAATCTCCAAGCAACCTCTCAGCCCAAAGGGCCAGTCATGCTTTCAAACATTGAAACAACTAGGTCGTGGGATGGATAGAACCATGGCCACTGCCACGTGCTAGAAATAGAAATAGATGTGCTATTTCTGTGGCTGCGACAAGGCGTTTTTTTTTTTTTTTTTTTTTGCAGTTTTTTGGCCCGGGCTGGGTTTGAACCCGCTGCCTCTGGCATATGGGGCTGGCGCCCTACTCCAATGAGCCACAGGCGCCGCCCTGCCACAAGGTGTGGTTGGTGAACATTGGTCTTACACAGTGCGTGGCTTCCTATTCCCCTTCCTGCCTTGCCCTGGCCCCAGTAGACTCCAACTTGGGTCCCCAAAGTTATAGTCATTTGATTCCAGCTCATGAATGACTTCAGGCTCCGATCACCAAGGCAGTAACAGAGAAAGTAAAGGAGGTAGAACTTTCCAACTCCACACCTACACTGTATTAAAACCAGCCCCCCCCACCATGAAACTCCCCTCTTCCTTTATAACTAAGCACCCACTGAGACTCTACTAGATGTTCTTTCCTGCCTTCAGATGTCTTTCAGGGCCACCTCAGCCCATAGAGAGGACCTCAGAAGTGAAGGAAATAAAATCTCAATTCCTTTGCTCTGGTGAGTCCCATCTCAACACCAATTGCCAGCTTTTCTTATCAAGGATTTTGGGGAAAGGTGGCCTTGGTCTAAGTATCAGAATCAGTTTACCAATCAGCTAGATGTGGTAGTACACACCTATAAACCCCGCTGCTTGGAAAGCTGAAGTAAGAGGATTGCTTGAGCCTGGGAATTCAAGATCAGCCTGGACAATATAGTGAGACTCGGAGAGGAGAGGAGAGGAGAAGAGAGGGGAGGGGAGGAAAGGAAAGGAAGGGAGAGGAGGGGAGGGGAGGGGAGGGGAGGCAGAAAAGGAAAAAGAATTAGTTACCTACTGCTGCATAATAGATAATAAACTTAGCAGCTCGAGATAACACATCTATGGGTATTATCTCACAGTTTCTGTAAGACAAGAGTCCAGATATGGCTTACTGGTCCTCGGTCCCTGGTTTCTTAAAAGACTGTCACCAAAGTGTCAGCTGGAGCCACTGTCATCTCAAGATCAACTGGAGTGAGATCTGCTTCCAAGTTCAGGTGGCCTTGCTTGTTTCTTCACACTCTCCCAGGACCCAGCTTCCATGAAAAAACTCCAAGCTAGTCTGCCAGAAGATGAGAGGTCACATGGAAGAGAGTCCAGCCACCCCAGCCAATAGCCGGTTGACCCCAAAAGAAAGAGAGCCTAGCCAAGATCAAGAGAGCTGCTGCCTACCCAACTCTAAGTTCACTGGAGAGGCAATAGTGACCCTGTTGAGACTAGAAGAATTAGCCAGTTGACTTATAGCCTTGTGAACAGAAATAAATGCTTAGTGCTCAAAGTCACTGGATGTGGGGCTAGTTTGTTATGTACACAGCTGACTGATGTACTTGGCAACAGATTCATCATCACCATCCCCCCCAGAAGAATGGATACTGACTTACCTTCAATTTGAATAAAACCAAGAGGAATCCTTCAACTAACTCTCCCTAAATAAAGAAGTTCTGCTTCAAGGAGCTTAGCTGTCTCCCCTCTACAAAAGAAAGGTGGCTGGCAGTGCCTTCTGATTAAAAAATGTTAAGTTCCGCTTCACCAAATATCCCAATCCCCTCTTTTTTTCCATCTGCTCTCTCGTGGGGCGGGGGGCCAGAAACAAAGGAGTACTTTTCCAGGCTTGCAGGTGGGGTATGAGAATGGCCAATGGCTCTCAGGAACTTTTGGTTGTCACAAATAGGACCCCCTCCCTGCCATCCAAGTCCTGGCAGCATGTGCAGCAACTGTCGAGTTTCCCTAAAGGACCTGGTGGCCTTTTCTTTTCTACACTCGAGACTTTCTCAAGAAGAAAGGGCAATAAATGTTCATGGAAAATGGCAGTGCTGGTTTCAGGAAGGCTTGGACCCTCAGGGCTAGCAGATAAAGCCCAGGATGACCTTGGGCTGGGTTATGGTCTCTTGCTGCTAGTGCCATCAATCCCATTTGCCTGTCCCTTTCCTGCACTGCCTGGACCTCCCCAGGCAAGGTCCAGTCACCACAGAGCTGCTGGGACCTGCCCCAGAGCATCCTTTCTTATTAGTCAGTGCCACAGCTATACATGTAGCTATTCTTTTTTTTTTTTTTTTAAAATAATAGAGATAGGGGTCTTGCTCTGTCACTCAGGCTGGAGCGGCAGGATCATAGCTCACTGCAGCCTTCAACTCCTGGACTCAAGTGATTCCCCTGCCTCAGCTTCCTAAGTTTGCTGGAACTACAGCCATGTACCATTGCATCCAGCTCCGAACTTTTTTAACATCACCATGGACAACAAATGTTCTTGTACAAAAAGCTTAGTGCTTAGGATCTTAAGCTTTAGCGTTAGACCTGGGTAGTAAGCTTAGAAATTTAGAAAGGGCAAATAAATGATAGAATGGTTGTCTATCCACACTGTGGAGTATCATGCAGTTGTGTAAAATGAAATTGTAACAAAATGAGGAATCTCACGGAAGGAATCTCCAAGATACATTGTTAAGGTGAAAAAGTAAGGTGCAGAACAGTATTTAATAGGCTAACTTTGACATTAAAAACGAAGAAGAGGGCTGGGCATGGTGGCTCACAACTGTTATCCCAGTACTTTGGGAGGCTGAGGCGGGAGGATTACTTGAGGCCAGGCTTTTGAGACCAGCCTGAGCAACATAGCAAGACCTCATCCCTACAAATATTTTGAAAATTAGCCAGGCACGGTGATATGCACCTGTAGTCCCAGCTACTCAGGAGGCTGAGGCAGGAGAATCTCCCAAGCTCGGGAGTTTGAGGCTACAATGAGCTATGAATAGGCCACTGCACTCCAGCCTGAGTGATGGAGCAAGATCCTGACTCTAAAACTAAATAGATAAATAGATGATAGAGGGATAAATAGATAAGAAGAGTAAGTAAAGCACGTCTTCATGTTCCACTGTGTTTGTAGAATTTATAGAAGGATTCATAAGAAATTATTAGAATTCCCTCCTGAGATAGGAAGGTAGGAACTGAGTGAATAAAAAAGCAGGGAAATAGACTTCTTATGTACTGTATATCTCCTCATTTTTAAAGCTTGTCTGATTATATTGCCTCCTCAAAATATTAAATAGAAAAATAGAAAACAAAGGGCGGTGCCTGTGGCTCAGTGAGTAGGGCGCCGGCCCCATATACCGAGGGTGGTGGGTTCAAACCTGGCCCCGGCCAAACTGCAACAAAAAAATAGCTGGGCGTTGTGGCTGGTGCCTGTAGTCCCAGCTACTTGGGAGGCTGAGGCAAGAGAATCGCCTAAGCCCAAGAGCTGGAGGTTGCTGTGAGCTGTGATGCCAAGCACTCTACCGAGGGTGACAAAGTGAGACTCTGTCTCTAAAAAAAAAAAAAGTAGAAAACAAAGAAACAAAACAAAGGCAGAAACAAAACCATAAAAGGCAAACAATAAATTTAACCAGAAGACAAAAAGCCTTGCTTGGGTGCTCATTAATTGTGTGAGTATAGGAAGCCAGATTCGTCTCTCTGAGCCTCATTTTTCTCATCTATAAAATGGGGATAATGAAGCATCAAGCAGGTATAACAAATAAGTGAAAGGCTCATAAAATGTGGAGAAAGATAAATTTTTAAAAAGATGAAATTTTAAAAAAAAGTAAGTGAAGGTTTATGTAGAAAGTTCTCAGTGTGGAACTTCAGCAAGAATAAGTGCTTCATAAAAAAAGGTTTTGTGGGCTCGGCGTCTGTAGCTCAGTGGCTAGGGTCCCGGCCACATACACCGGGGCTGGCGGGTTGGAACCTGACCCAGGGCCTGCCAAACAACGACAACTACAACCAAAAGAAAAATAGCTGGGTGTTGTGGCGGGTGCCTGTAGTCCCAGCTACTTGGAAAGCTGAGGCAAGAGAATCACTTAAGCCCAAGAGTTTGAGGTTGTTGTGAGCTGTGATGCCACAGCACTCTACCGAGGGCTACATAGTGAGACTCTGTCTCAAAAAAAAAAAAAAAAAGAAAGAAAGAAAGAAAGAAAAGAGGTTTTGTGACTTCCTAAAAACCCATATCCCAAGTTTGATCATGAGAAAAACATCAGCCAAATATCAATTGAGAGATATTATACCAGTCCTCCTTAAAACTGTCAAAGTCATCAAAAACAAGAAAAGTCTGAGAAATTGTCACAGCCAAGAGGAGCCTAAGGAGATGGAGTGACTAAATGTCATGTGGGATCGCAGAAGGGATCCTGAAACAGGACATTAAGGATGGCTCATACATCTGTAGTCCCAGCTCCTTGGGAGGCTGCAATGAGCTATGATCACATTACTGCACTCCAGCCTGGTGCACAGGGCAAGACCCTGCCTCTCAAAAAAATGTATCTGAATAAACTACAGACTTTAATGATAATGTAACAAATAATAACATGTCACTAATTATAATAAATGTACCCCACTGGTTTAAGATGTTAATAGTATATCCTGTATAGGGGGAACTCTCTATGCAACCATTACATGATTTTTTTTTATAAATCTAGAAATCTAAATATAAAGTTCATTTAAAAAATAAAAGAAGAAAAAAAAATGGGTGGTGCTGACCCAGGAGCAGGCTCTTTGGACACAGAGACCACTGACCCTTCCTGGCCTGCAAGCTCATAAACTGTGAGGGGAGACAGATCCAGCTCATTGGTCGCCCTCTGGCCTTCTTACTTTTCCTGTTTTGGGGGAGGTCCCACTTCCTTCAACAGACCGTGGACTTTCAGGACAAGCTGACTCCAGGCCCTGCTCTTAGCACGAATCATGAGTGATTCAAACCCTTTGCCAGCAATTGGTGTGGAAGTGGGCATGTAGCCCCATGAGATGTGAAAGGAAGTTTGCTGGGGGAATCCTGAATAAGGTCTCTTTGATCTTACAAAGACACATAAAAGATAAGACAGTCCCATTCTTCTCTTGCAGATCATTTGTGTTTGTAGTGATGGCTAGAGCTTTGGAAGCCATTTTTGTGACCAACTGTAAAAGAACAGGCTGAGGATGGTGGGGGGTAGACAAAGTAACTACCAAAGACTTTGATGTTTTGGAGAACTGAATTAATACCTTGGGACCACCATGAGCCAGATGTTTCATTACGTGTGATAATCACTTTTTTATTGTTCAATCAATTGAGTTGGTAGTTTTATTGCAGGCCAAAACTGCCTTACTTACTGTGTTAGACTGAATTGCATCAGTTCTTTTTTTTTTGCAGTTTTTGGCTGGGGCTGGGTTTGAACCCGCCACCTCTGGCATATGGGGCTGGTGCCCTACTCACTGAGCCACAGGCGCTGCCCAAATTGCATCAGTTCTTTAGCACTCCCTGCATCCTCATCCTTGCTGTGACTTTATCGTAGGCAGAGTGAACTTCCCCTCGTTTCCCTTTGGGTTTGGTCACACAATCTACTTTTGTCAGTGGCAAACGGATAGAAATGATTGTGTTGATTCCAAGGCTGGTCCTGGAGAATTCCTTGCCTCTTCCCACTCTCTTGTGCTCTCTGCTATTACCAGGGGAAGAGATTCCCCTATGTAGCTGCTGTCCCTTCAGCCTGAGCCACACAAGGAAGATGTTTTATTTATTTATTTATTTATTTATTTATTTATTTATTTATTTATTTATTTTTGAGACAGAGTTTCACTTTGTCACCCTGGGTAGAAGGCCATGGCATCAAAGTTCACAGCAACCTCAAACTCTTGGGCTCAAGCGATTCACTTGCCTCAGCCTCCCAAGTAACAGGGACTAGAGGTGTCTACCATAACTAGCCTGGTTATTTTTTAGAGATGAGGTCTTGCTCTTGCTCAGGCTGATCTAGAACTCCTCAGCTCAAGCAATCCACCCACCTTGGCCTCCTAGACTGCTAGGATTACAGGTGTGAGCCACCTCACTCAGCCCTAGGAAGACATTTTAGAACTGACCTGACCCCACCAGAGAGGCAACCTGACTCTGTGTGTTACCAGCCAAAGTCAACCTACATCAGCTAACCCCAACCAAATCACAGATATACGAGCAATAACACATGATTGTTTGTAAGCCAGAGTTCGGGTTGGTTTGTTACACAGCAATAGCAAGCCATGACACTTATAAAAGGTAATACTATTATGAACCCCATTTAACAGATGAGGAAATAGAGGCTCCTACAGGGGAAGGAGCTAAAGAATGATAAAAGTGGGATCCAATCCGAGATGCCCAAGTTCTTAATAGCTCTGTATCCTGCCCCGAGATCATTGGGTCTGTCTCTCTCCACACTGAGACATTCCTTCTGAGCCTCTACCACTCAACTCCTTGCCTTTGAAAGGAGCCAAAGCATCACAGAGACAGAAAGTAGAATGGTAGGTGCCAGGGGCTGGGGAGGATGTAGGAAGTTAGTGTTTCATGGAGACAGAGTTTCTATTAATATTTAGAATGAGAAGAGATGGATGGTGGTGGTGGTTGTACAATATTGTGAATATATTTAATGCTGCTGAATTGTACAGTTAAAAATTATTAACATGGTAAATTTTATGTCATGTGTATTTCACCACAATTTTTTAAAGGAGAATAGCGGAGGGAAGGTTTTGCCTCTACTGGGATGACTTTACTTTGTGCTTTTCACACATCTGCCCTTCACAATAGGCCCATAAGCAGTGTTAGGAGCCAGATTAGGAAATCTAAGACCCAGGAGGGTGGAGAATTGCCCAGGACCACACAGCAAGCTGGGGTCTGGAACCTCAAACTGGGTCTGAATGAATAAGACACCCTGAGATCCCTCTCCAGGGAGCAAGAGATTTTGCTTAAGCTCCTGGTGGTGGTGTGGGGGGAGGCAGAGGCAGAAAGAGAAGAAAGCAATTTGTCTGTTGCCTGAGCCTTGGGAATTCCTCCCCAGGGAGAGGCACCAGCAGGTGAGGACGTCTCTGTTAAGCCTCCAATCACAAGATTAGGTGATTTCATTACTATCTGAAAAGCTCCTAGAATGGGAATGATTTGAGCATACAGATAATCACTCGTGATACAGGGTGCTGAAGACATTACAGATGCCTAAGCCTGCTGCAGGGGGTGGGAGGGTGGCAGTGGGATGAGGCTGAGTTTTCAGCACATGGAGAGAGGGACTGAAGAGTCAGAGGAGGAGAAGAACTTGCTGTCCAATGTCACACCGCAAAGGAGGGGCAAGATACTCCCCCAGAGTGCTCATGATTAAACTTGAGTCAGGCCACATCTTTCCTCTTCCCACAGCATTCTGTGGCTCCACTTTGCTCAGAAGGAGAAACCTGAATTCTCCCAAAAGGTCCTGCACATCCTGCCATGTCCCCGCCTCCCCTACCATCCTCCCTCGCTCCCCTTCTCACTCTGCTTGAGCCACATGGCCCTCCCCTGTCACTGCTTTTCTACATGACAGGTGCAGTCTTGCCCCAAGGCCTTTGCATGGGCTGTGCCCTCTGCCTTACCGTTTCTCTCCCAGCATCCCTCGCCTGAACTAGCATACTTCCCTCCATCCTGGTCCCCCCAGCTCTGACCCTGGCCTCCCACAGCAGACACCAGAGGGCACCTGTGAGCACAAGTCAGATCCTGTCTCTCCTCTGCCCATAGCCCTCCATGGCTCCTACCTCCCTCTCTCCTGCTCCCTTACTCCATCCCAGCTCCCTTGCTCCAAAGTCAGGCCTCTGACATTAAAAAAAAAAATTAAAGTACCCAATACGGAATGAATGGGGACCTTGAACACATGTGGGATCCGCAAGAAACTTCTGGGTTACAGCCTGTGCTTGGGCTCCTCCCCCATAGAGACTTGGTGCCACCCGCACCTCTCACTTCAGCTCTGAGCTGTCTGGAGTTTGGCCAAGTCCGCAGCAGAGTCTGGGCTATCTTGTCCCCTGTGAAGTGTGTGTGTGTGTTGAGGGAGGTGAAATGAGGCCACCAGGAAGGGTTCTGGAGTCTGTGTAGGGCAGCCCTGTCCCAGCTGGGTGGGAAGGCCCCTGGGGAGGTGAGAGTAGCCCAGACTCTGCCTCTCCGTCTCTCTCCCTCTCTTTCTCTCTGTCTCTTGCCCCTTCTCTCTTTTGACTCTGTGTTTCCTTCTGTCTCTGGGTCCCCATCCTGTTCAAGTCCCATAGACACTAAGGAGGCAGCATCTCAGCCCCGACAGAAAATTGCCAGCCACCCTGGCAGCGGAATAATTGAATCGGCAGGAATCGGCAGGTGGTGGGATTGAATCAAGGGAAGGGGGGAAGGGGGAGGACTGGGGAGGCAGCATTCTGGCTAAAAGTGGGGCCCTGGCCAGGGGGATGTGCTTAGCTGTGGGCAGCAGGAATGTGGGAGTGGGTGGGGAGAGGGGTGCTAAGACCCCATGTAGTCCTCGCTCCTCGGGCCCCCCTGCCTGTGACCACCCAAGCCCCACGGAGAGAGCTAGAGGCTGGTGCCACGTCTACCCCACACCCCACAACATATGGGGCCTGTTCAGTCTCAGAGCCACTTGGCAGGGCCAGGTGGGGGTCTCACCAGGGCCAGGGCTAGTTCCAGAGGGGGAGGTTGGGAGGGGTAAATTCACTCCTAACAGGCCCAGTGGCCACTGTCTGGGTGATGGGCACACTTAGAACTTCGACTCAAACAGTGCAAAAGAAATTTATGTAGCCATAATGTTTGTGACACCCATGTTATTCTGAAATAAATATTTTTTCAAAAAGCAGGTTCCAATCCTATCATCCAGCAATTCACACAACCCTTTCTCCCACCCACCCATACACCCATCCCTAGATCTGTCCTTCACCCATCCACCTTCCCCCCATACTACATCCCCCTTATACTCACCCATATACCCATCCACCCTCCCCATCCATCCACTTTCAATTCCCCAACCTTCACCTTCCACCTCCTACTTCCCACCCATATGCCCATCCCACACTTTATCCACTCATCTGCTCAAACCTCCACTCCCTATAGCCCTGCCCATCCTTATACCCACCCACCCAGCCACCTACCCCTCCATCCACCCACATCCCCAGCTATCTATCCGTCCACTCATCTTTCATCCACCCATCCTCCCACCCCTTGCTCCATGGCTCCCACATATACACACTTCCTCTCATACACCCAAAGCAAACATACCCCCCATCCATATCCACCCACCCACTTATTATTGATCCATCCTTCAGCAAACATTAAGCTCCTGCTGAGTGCCCATTTCTGTGCTGGGTGCTGGAGATACAGGAACAACAACAACAAAAAGACAGCTGACCCCCCACGTCACCCCCCATACACACACATCAATTGGAGCTTAGTGCCTAGTTGAGAAGAGAAATGTTAAACAAACACTGGAAGACATGCTTCATCATGCAAATTGTGGAGGTTCCTTGAAATGCCTGAGCTGGAGCTGGGTACAGGAGGTAGGGGTGAGGTGGTACTGGTTAGGTTTGGTGCTGCTGGGCCTGGGGAATGTCAGGGATAACTCGAGAATCAGCCAGAGAAGGTGAGAAAGAAGGTAACCAGAGAGGTGGGAGAAAGACCAGGACCAGGAGCCTGAAAGCCCAGGGAAGGCAGCTTGGTCTGCCAACACTTTCCCTTGCCCAGATGGACAGCCTGGGGTCCAGAGATTAGCAGGGACCTGCCTCACTGCTCGGGGTCCCAACAAAGACCTCCCAGCCCCTTACGCCTATGGGAGAGCTGCAGAGGCTTTGGGGACTATTAGAGCCTTTCCACTCCTTGGCTTCTAATCCAACACTGTCAGCTCTTGTTGGGACTCCCTGGCCAGCCCACACGTCCAATCTAGCAGCCTCCACATTCTCCGCTGTGAAATGGGAACATTTCACCCACTCCGTAAGGCTGTGGGGAAGCTCCAAGGCCAAGATGTTACAGGGTCCTCTACACCATAACTAGCAGGGGCCCCTGCCCCGTGCATCATTCATTTGTTCATTCATTCATTCAACAGATATTGTTGGTGTACCCAGGTATTATTCTGGGTGCCAGAAATTGCAGCTGTGAACAAAAACAGACACCTTTTCCCTGTCCTCACGGAGCCCTGATATTAGAGTAGAGAGGGACAGATGAGAACACGTGCATAATCTAATTGCAGGAAGCGATAAGAATTCTAAAGCAAAGGACACCAGAGAAAGAGGACAGAAATGGGGTAATTGGGGATGGCTTCTCCGAGAAGGTGCCATAAGAGCTGACACTGTGGAAGGAAGCAAGTCTGGCTGAAACCTGCCTGACGGTTCTGGGAAGCGTGTTCCAGGCACAGGGAACAGCAAGGTCCTGAGGTAGAACACAGGTTGGCATCATTTTAAGAAGCAGCTCCTAGGCTGGGCACAGTGACTCACGCCTGTAATCCTAGCAGTCTGGGAGGCTAAAATGGGAGGATCCCTTGAGCTCAGGAGTTCAAGACCAGCCTGAGTAAGAGCAAGACCCTGTCTCTACTCAAAATAAGAAAATTAGCTGGGCGTTGTGGTGGGCACCTCACAGATACTTGGGAAGCTAAGGCAGAGGATTGCTCGAACCCAGGAGTACTGTGAGCCAAGCTGAGGCCACAGCACTGCAGCCTGGGCAACAGAGTGAGACTCCGTCCATCTCAAAAAAACAAACAAACAAAAAAAAACCCAGCAGGTACTCTTTGGGACTGGGGGGGACGGGGTATGCTTCCTGGAGTTAACCCTGCACCTCCCATCTTTCTTTCCTGCATTGGTATTCATATCATGTGACATGCTAGAACATTTTCTTCTTTTCTTTCAGAGACAGGGACTCTCTCTGTTACCCAGGCTGCAGTAGCCTGATCATAGCCTCCTGAGTACCAGGGACTATAGGCACATGTCATCATGCCTAGCTAATTTTTCTATTTTTTGTAGAGATGGGATCTTACACATTGCTCAGGCTTCTCTTCAACTCCCGGCATCAAGAGATCCTCCCACCTTGGCCTCCCAAAGCGCTGGGATTACAGGCATGAGCCACCATGCCCGGCCCTACATTTTTCTTATTTGTCTTGCTTGTTTTCTCTCTCCCAGACTGTTAGCTCTGTAATGATGGGACTTCTTTCCTTCAGGCCTGCTTGTTCCTTGTTCTGCTTCCATAAGCTAAAACAGCACCCTGGCTCACAGTAGCCACTAGATGTACCATTTTAAATGAGTGGATGAATGAACAAATGAACAGGCGTCCTGGCCACCAAAGAAGGGCCAGCTGGGTAGCCAATCGAAGCTTCCAGCCACTTCCAGAGGCCCCTTCAGGAGGTCAGAGCTAAGAGGTATGAGGCCAGGGCCTCCCTTGATTACTGAGATTCTAATTAACTCCAGGCCGAGAGGGCCACCCGGCTCAGAAGAATTATAGATAAGTTTTCATCCAAGTGTTTGAGCAGCAGCTCTGTGGGACAGGCAGCCACTATCCCCTTCCCTCACCCCCACCCCCAGCCAGCTGGCCAGGGAGGCGGGTTCAGAGAGAGAGGTCATTTGCATAGGCAGGTAATTGGTTTTGCAAATAAATCTGGTTCTTGAAATTTGTAGATTAGCAATAATACGTCTCCAGATGAGAGAGAAAGGTCACGGATGAATAAAACAACAATTAAACTTTCAGGAGATTATTAAACTAAACAGAAACCTGGCATGGGGCAGCTGAGGGATGAAGAAGCCAGGCTGGGAAGGTGGAAGGGGGGGTGGGGCTGAAGGGTCTGCAGCACCTCACCCAGCGGAGCCCCTCCTGTGTGCCAGGGTCTGGGCAGAGTAGCACATTCTTTGTGATCCTCCTAAAACAGCTTATAGGATCCCCAACTCTTTGTCAAGAGAATTGAGATCCAAGGAGGAAGAGAAATGTCCCCAAGGTCACACAGGCAGGATTTGAACCCAAGTCCATCAGCTCACTATCCAGATGGTGATGAGCCCCATTTAACCATGGCAAGGAAGCGAGAAGAAAGTAAGGAACCGGCATTGACAGATCTGGGCTTGAATCTTCCCTTTGCGCCTCTTGGCTGTGTGAACAGGAGAATTCTGCCTCTCCCCCTCCCACCATGCCTTGGTCTTTCCATGCCTATCAAATTGTGGCTAAGAGTATTTTAGGTGTGATTTTAAATTTGCAAATGTTATTATACCCCTGTGGCAATTCAATGTGACACAGCAGCTGATGGACTGGGCACCACGCCTGGTATGATGTAGGTGGCCTCTTTGGTCCCGCCAGGCTCTTGACTGCAAGCAACAGAAATGTGTGCTCCAGGAAACAAAAGCAAAACCAAAATGCGTAGGTAACTCTCAGGGCAGAAGGGTAAAGTGGAAAAAAAGGGTCAGCCAAGAGGGAGAAACCGAGGCAACTCACCAGGTAACACAGCCATCTTTTGGCCACCCACTAATAGATGACCTTGGGTGAATCACCTTTCCCTCGAATCCCCAGTTTCCATATCTCTAAAAGGAGGAATAGTTGTACTTGCTTTGTTTATTTAATTTTGGCAATCAAAATATTTTTTGTGGCTTGGTACAATGGTTCATGCCTGCACTTTGGTTTATGATCCCAGCACTTTGGGAAGCTAAGGCAAGAGAATCACTTTAGGCAGGAGTTTGAGACCAGCCTGGGTAACATAGCAAGACCCCATCTTTACAAAAATAAAAATAAAAGAATTAATCATGTGTGGTGGCACATGCCTATAGTCCCAGTTACTCAGGTGGCTGAGGCAGGAGGATCACTTGAGTCCGGGAGTTTGAAGTTGCAATGAGCTAAGATCACACCACTACACTCCTATCTTTAAAACAAAAATTACAAAGAGCAAGACCCCATCTCTAAAAATAACCAGGCATTGTGGTGGGTACCTGTAGTCCCAGCTACTCAGGAGGCTGAGTCAAGAAGATTGCTTGAGCCCAAGAGTTTGAGGTTGCTGTGAGCTGTGATGCCACAGCACTCTACCAAGGGTGACAAAGTGAAACTCTGTCTCAAAAAAAAAAAATTACAACCAGGCATGGTGGCTAATGATTGTAATGCTAGAACTCTGGGAGCCTGAGGTGGATGTATCCTTCAAGTTCAGGAGTTCAAGACCAACCTGAACAAGAGTGAGATCCCGTCTCTACTAAAAATAAAAAAAAAACTAGCTGGTCATTGGGGTGGGTATCTGTAGTCCCAGCTACTCAGGAGGCTGAGGCAAGAGAATCACTTGAGCCCAAGAGTTTGAGGTTGCTGTGAGCTATGATGCCACAGCACTCTACCCAGGGTGACAGAGTGAGACTATCTCAAAATAAATAAATAAATAAATAAATAAATAAAATAAAAAATTAGCAAGCCCCTACTGAGTACTCAAGGCACTGTAGCATCAAGGAGTAAAGCAGGCAGAAATTCCTGCCCTGGAAGCTCTGGCAGCCTAGAATGCGAAAGAGAAAATGAGCAAATCAAGCAATCAAATGTATAGGGCTTTAGAGAATGCTAAATGCTGTGATGAAAATTAGGTCGCAGAAGGTATCAGGAAGGTGACTGAGAGACCCGAAGGAGAGGAGAAAGGGAGCCATGGGGAGAGCTGGGGGAACAGCGTTCCAGGCAGAGGACGCTGCACTTACAAAGGCCCCAAGGCAGCACTCTGGCTGAAATGTTGGAAGAATAGAAAGGAGGCCAGTGTGGCTGGAGCAGAGAGGCAAGGCAGATCCCATCAGAGAAATGATGGAGGTGGCTCATAAAGAGCCTTCTGGGTCACATGGAAGACTTTGACTTACAGTTTGAGATGGGAGCTTCATGTCCATACTTTGGCATCTTCTGGTGGTGGTAGCCAAAACAGTGACAGATGTCTACTCCTCCTTCCCAACACATTCAGTGGCAGAGACTGTAAGCTGCTCCCCAATATCCATTCCCCATTTTCTCCTTTAGAAATAGAACCTTCCAGCTAAAGACTGCATTTTCCAGCCTTTCCGTGCAACTATTTGACACATTTTGGACAATAGAATAGGAGCACAAATGGTGGGTGTAATTTCCAGGCTGTAACCTCGGAAAGTAAGATATACCCTCCTCTTCCTCTTCCCCCACCGCCCCTTCCCATGTCTAGAAGGTGGCCATGATGGCAGGGGCTGGAGTAGCCATTATGGCCCATGAGATGGAAGTTGAGGGTGAGGAGGTAGAGCACCAAGATTAAAGGAGCCTGGATCCCCAGTGATTGTGGAGCCCAGACTGCAAGGACAAGGAATAGAATTTTTCCCTGGTTAAGTCATAGTCTTACAGTTTCATGGCCCTGGTCTTAAGGTTTCCTGGCAACGTAGATCTCAAATAATAAAGAGTTTTCAACATTATTTATGCCCACATTGCAAATTCCAGAATTTCCCTCTTCCCTGCTAACACTCCCCTGCTGCAGAATGTTCACCATCTAACGGACCCTCATCCTCCCAAGTTCCCTTTAACTCTAACTCTTGGTCTCACCCCCTACCCCTCACATCAACCAACCTGCACCATGCCATATGTGCCACCTTGTGGCCATCCTGAAAACTCTCTTCCCCTTTTCACAGGAAATCCTGTCCACCCAGGCTGCACACTTGCTTGTTCTCCAACAGATTTAGTTTCATCCCGAGGTATGTTCATGGACATCCATCTTCCCCTATATCAGTGGTTCTCAACCTTTCTAATGCCACAGCCCTTTAATACAGTTCTTGTGTGTCAGACCCGCAGGTTGAGAACTGGGGCCCTATATCTTCTTCACCTTCCTATCGCCCTCCCTCCCCCTTCCAAACTTTGGCAACTCTACTAGAGCTGAGCTGGATCCTTTCAACCCCTAAGTTTTGTTTTATTTTTTTCTCTTGAGACAGAACCTAACTGTTGCCCAGGCTGGAGTGCAGTGGTGTCATCACAACTCACTGCAGCCTCAAATTCCTGGGCTCAAGTGATCCTCCTGCCTCAGCCCCCTGAGTAGCTGGGTCTGCAGGTGTGCACCACCACAACTGGCTATTTTTTTGTACAGATGAGGGTCTCACTATGTTGCCCAGTTTGTTCTAAACCTCCTGGCCTCAAGTGATCCTCCTGCCTCAGCCTCCCAAAGTGCTGAGATTGCAGGCACAAACCCTGCACCCAGCCCAATCTCTAAGCTTTATGTCTGTAAGTCAGAAAGGAGACCAGACAGAGTGAGGGAACTGGCTGGGTCACACAGTCAGACATCCTCTGCACAGGAAGCCACAGAGTAAGGTGAAGACAGGATAGACCACTGACTTCCTGGTCTGGGGACAGAGGACAGCAGGGACCCTCAATCTGAGTGCCCCCTTTATTTCCCTCAGAAAATCCTACCCAAGCTCAACTACTCATCCCCTCATTCGTTCTGCAAGCACTTACAGAGCAACTGCTACGTGCCAAGTCCTATATGGGACACTGGGAACAAAATACATTCATCTCCTCTTCTCCCTCCTACAGCTCACAGTCTGATGAGGGAGGGCTGGGGGTGATCAGAATGTGATGTGAAGTCTACAAGAGACTCCTGATGGGGTCTCAGACTTTCCAGAGGAGGTGATGTGCAAACTGAGATGTGAAACCTGAAGTGTATAAGGCAGTGTGGTTCACGTGGAGGGAACAGCAGAAACAAAGGCTCAGAGGTGGGATGCGGTGGGCTTGAGCCTCTGCAATACATCAGGAGCAGAAAGAGATGAAATTAGGGATGAAATGGGGGCAAGAACAGAACCTTGATTCCCAAGGGCAATAGGGAGCCAAGGAAGGAAGTAGACCAAGGAAAGAGTGAGATCAGATTTGCCTTTGAGGAAGGTAGTGGAGGCAAGCTTGGAGGGACCAAGCCTGGAATTCAGTCCAGGCAGGAGACGGCCCAGGACCGAGCTGTGCGTGTCCCTCTCCACGTACCGGCACAGCTTTGCTGCGCCCAGGCCCACGAAGCAGAAGAGCCGGGAGGGGAGTACCTGGCAGCCAAAAGCCAGTAGCTAACGAGCCCGGTGCGGCGCCGGCCTATTTTTAGCAGCTGCTCCTCGGGACGCCTAATCGCTCTGGCCGGCTCCCGCCAGGCTGCCATGGAAACGCTCCGCGCGCCTCGGAGCTCTGTCCCGGCCGCTCTGCATCCCGCATCCCGAGGCCAGGACACCGCGCTGCCCCCTCCCCACCGCCACCGCCGCAGGGACAACCTCCGCGGCCCTTCTTGGCCTTGTCTCTGTGCAGACTTCTCTGCTCCTCTCTGGGCTGAGCCGGCTAAAGGAGAAAGTGGGAGGCTGAGAGGTGGGTTCCAATCCCCCCTCGGCCAGCAGTTTGGGATGCAACCTCAGGCTCCTCCCTTTTCTTGGAATTTTGCTTTTTTCAATCCCATCTCATACGACTGTGGGGAACTCCTGCATTAAAAGAATAGGAGTGATTTCAGACATTCCTTGAGCACCTACTGTATGCCAGGCGTTGTCCTAAACTTTCCACACATTTGTTTTATTAATTTAATCCAGAAACATTTTACAGATTGCATTTATAGGTGAGGTTGCTGCCCAGAGGTTTGGGGGCAAGGAGGGGCCTTGGGATTACTGGACAGGAAGCCAGAAGATGAAATATCACTTCTATCTGCTGAGGTACAGATGGGGACACTGAGGCATGGATAGAGGCAACAAATTGCCCAAAAGCTGCAGTTTGGGTCTCTCTTGCTCACTGAGAAGAGCTGTTAAGAGAGGAGGTGCGCAGAGATGGCAGGGCAGCTGGCCACTGACACTAGAGGTTATTTGGGGCGGTCACAAGTCAACAGGACAGGCTGAGGCCCAAGAAGGGAGGAAGGTGAAAATAAAACCCAGGACAAGGAGGCGGGGGCAGGAGGGCAGATCTCACAAGAAGCACAGCCACGTGGCCTTGAGCATTTTTGCTTGGCTGCTCCATGACTCAGTTTCCCACCTGTAAAATGGAACACCGATCATCACAATTCCCACCTCGTAGGGTTGCTGGGGGAATCCGATTGTTCACACAAGTCATGTGAAAGCGGGGGCCAATCTGTCCTTATTTAACATTTGCATATTGTGTTCTTCGTGGACTTCTTTGCATTGTCTTGGATTATTCAAAATATGGTTTAAGTCTGGGTGTAATGGCTCATGTGTGCAGTCCTAGCAGTTTGGGAGGCCCAGGGAGAACATCACTTAAGTCTAAGAGTTCAAGACCAGCCTGGACAGTCTAGCGAGACCCTGTCTGTACAAAAAATGAGCCAGTTGTCATGGCATGTGCCTGTAGTCCCAGGTAGTTGGGAGGTTGAGGCAGGATGATAGCTTGAGCCCAGAAGTTGGAGGCTGCAGTGAGTTATGATGATACCACTGCACTCTAGCCTGGGCAACAGACTGAGACCCTATCTCGAAAATAAAATAAAATAAAATATGACTTCAAATGGTGTCCAGCTTGATGACTGAGTTTGTTGGTGGCTCCTTACATTTGGTATCCAAGATGAATGCCTTGCTCTGTGGCCTTGCAAGTAAAAGGGCTCAGAACAATGCCTCGTGCATGGTGAGCACCCAATGACAGTAGCAATGCACGTAGCTAATGGTTATGGTGAGCCAAATGTCGTGTGATGCTACGTGTCAGTGATTATGCCATGGGACCTCCAGGCCTTCATGGACTCACCTGATAGCCTTCCTCATCCCAGATATGGTGATCAATCCTGAGCCATGACAGGGAAGGAGGAGGAAAAGAGAAGCCTGAGGAGGCTGACACACGACTGACTTGAACTGGAGCCCCCACACACCTTTTGCGGGGCCCTACCCTGCCTGGTGCGTGCGTTTCCACCGTCACGGCCACTTTCATGGTATCTGTCTGAGGTTGAGCACCCTGGGAGGAGGTGCCAGAGAAATAACCTAACTGCCCAGAGTAGGGAGTTCCAGGGGGTGACATAGGCCTATCCCCTACCCTTCCCTGTCACCCTGGAAGCAGGAAGGGGTAGAAGAGAAGGCCAAGGTTACTGAGCCCCTCCTTCCTGCCTGGCTATAATTAGCCCCGAAATGAATTAAACATGAGGCCGCTCCTGTCTGCAGCAGCATCAGCGCTGACACTGTAATTGTTCCCGGGCAGCAGGCAGAGGACAGGGCTGATGTGTGTGGCTGTGGGAGGGGGGACACGCACCCTGCTACGCACTGATGTGGGCACATGGGCCATGCTTGTCTTCGGCAGGCACACATGTGTGCCCACGTGTACATGTGTGCTTTTGAGGCGTGGGAGACAGGGGGGTGGCCTTAAGCCTTGAGAAGGCTAAAGGCTCATGAATCCCAGCTGAAGGAGTGAAGTTGGTTGCTCCCCAGAAGGGTGTGGGCAGAACACTGCATGCCATCCTCTAGTCTGCCCTGCCTGGGGGCGGCGGGACACCATTTATACCTGCCATCAGTATTCACACCTTCCTGGGAGCCACAGCTCTAATCTGTCACCACTTGCGAGGCTTTCCCATTAACAGTGCCATTGGCCACTCCATCACTGCAGCTGGGGTTCCACCACATTGTCACTGGCTCTCACATTAGTGGAGACCCATTACTCCAGTGTCCTGTTCGTGCGCCTGGGTTTCCGTCATTTAGACCACTATTCAGGCTGGGCACGGTGGTTCTCATCTGTAATCCCAGAAAAGTGGGAGGCCAAGAGTTTGAGACCAGCCTGGGCAACATAGCATGTCCCCATCCCTACAAAAAACTATTAAAAATTAGCCTGGGTCAGGTGCAGTGAGCCTGTAATCCTAGCATCTTTAGAGGTTAAGGTGGGAAGATCACTTGAGGTCAGGAATTTGAGACCAGCCTGAGCAAGAGACCCCGATCTCTACAAAAATTAGAAAAATGAGTGGGGTGCAATGGCATACCTCCCACCTACTCAGGAGGCTGAGGCAGAATGACTGCTTGTGCCCAGGAGTTGGAACCTGCGGTAAGCTATGATTGTGCCACTGCACGCCAGCCTGGAAACAGAGCAAGACCCTATCTCTGAAAACAAACAAACAAACTAACAACCACTGTTTATCACTCCCACCATCGTGAACTTGGAAAGCTCCATAAGGAAGAATCCTAGATCAGGGTTCAGACTGGGGTAGGACAGGGGATGCCCCAGGCTGGAAGCATCATGAGGTCTCAAGCACGGGGATAGGATGAGAGAGAGGTCCCTGAGGTTTGCTCCTCTCTGGGCTTCTGTCTTCCCATCTGGATGATGGGACAACAGTTGATCAGAGAGTCTTGCTGGGAGGGGACAGTAGGACCTCACTCAGAGAACGCCCTCTAACACCTGGCCCTATACCAGTTAAATCACCTCCCTTGACTCTGGAAATAGTAAAATCTCCCCAACAGACAATCAGAAAGCAACTTCAAGTCTTTCTGCACTAAGGGAAGGAGGTGGGGGCTAGGGACAAGACAGGGGAGGGGAGCAAGGATGTTGGTATCCCCAGACAGAGAGGATACCCTTCCTTCACCCCACTGTGTCCCAGCTCTCTGTCTGCCCCTCACCCCACTGCCCTGCCCCATAACACAACATCAGCTCCTTCCCATCTCCTTGATTTTGCCTGGACCATCCCTCGCACCCACCTGGAGGCAGTCCTGCCCTTTCTACCTCTGTCCCCGTCTACCCACCACTCCCACACGGGGATAATCCCAGGTCTGCGGCTGTGACCAGTTGAGATAAGAATTTGCGGGTTTTTTTCTTTTTATTTTGCTTTCTGCTTCCAAGTGTTTGCCTAGGCTATTCCCTCCACCATGAGTGCCTTTTACTTCCCACTGTAAATTCTCCTTGGACTTCAGATGTCTGTAGGAGACCTTCTTTATGTCCACACACCATATCTGCCTGTGCCCAGCCTGGCTGTTTTGGCTGGGAGGCCTGTATGGTTCTTTCTCCCACATCCTGGGAACCTCTTCAGGGCCTCCATCCTGGGAGCCTTTTCAGTTCTCTGGGCCCCCATCATGGCCCAGGTTGGGTGGGACCCCAGTAATAGGGGAGACATTCCTGGAATGTTTGGAGTTGGGGGAGACGGAGGGACCATGAATCAGGAAAACATTATTTAGATCTAAAATGTCTGCAAATGTGCTGGGCACAGTGGTGTATGCCTGCAGTACTAGCGCTTTGAGAGGCTGAGGTAGGAGGATCACTTGAGCCCAGAAGTTCATTCAAGACCAGCCTGAGCAAGAGTGAAACCCTGTCTCTACAAAAAATAAAAAAAACTAGCCAGGTATGGTGGAGGGCACTTGTAATCCCAGCTACATGGGAGGCTGAGACAGGAAGATCGCTTGAGCCCAGGAGTTACAGGCTGCAATGAGCTGTGATCACACCACTGCACTCCAGCCTGGATGACAGAGCAAGTCTTTGTAAAAAAAATATATATCTACACAATGATGGGCATCCTCCAGCCTCCTGCTCATCATCCTCCCACCCCAAGCTCAGTTACCCTCCCATTTCACGAGGGAGGAAATTGAGCTGACAGAGAGCCAAGTGAGGTGACCAAGTGAGGTGACCAGTCCCACAGCAAGGAGGCCACAGGGCCTGGAGGCCAGACTCCAGTTGTGTTTTGTTTTTTTTTGAGACAGAGTCTCAGGCTGTCACCCTGGATAGAGTACCGTGGTATCACAGCTCACAGCAACCTCCAATTCCTGGGCTCAAGCGAGTCTCCTGCCTCCGCCTCCCAAGTAGCTGGAACCACAGGTGCCCGCCACAACGCCAGGCCATTTTTTGGTTGCAGCCGTCATTGTTTTTGGCGGGCTCGGGCTGGATTCGAACCCACCAGCTCAGGTGTACGTGGCTGGCGCCTTAGCCCGCTGAGCCACAGGCACCAAGCCCTGGCCATTTTGTTGTTGTTGTTGCAATTTGGCAGGGGCTGGGCTTGAACCCCCCCCACCTTCGGTCTATGGGGCCGGCACCTTTCTCACTGAGCCACAGGCACTGCCCATCATGCCTGTTTTTTATGTGCTGTCTGATTTCTTGATTCTCTACAGGATTTCCTTTTTTTTTTTTTTTTGAGACAGACCCTCAAGTTGTCACCCTGGATAGAGTGCTGTTGCATCATAGCTGACAGCAACCTCCAATTCCTGGGCTCGAGTGAGTCTCCTGCCTCCACCTTCCAAGTAGCTGGGACTACAGGCGCATGCCACAACGCCCGGCCAATTTTTTTTTTTGGTTGCAGCCGTCATTGTTTGGTGGGCCCGTGCTGGATTCGAACCCGCCAGCTCAGGTGTACGTGGCTGGCGCCTTAACCCATTGAGCCACAGGCGCCGAGTCTCCAGCTGTGTTTTGAACTGCCCAGCTCCCTTGTCCATTGCCTCTCATGGTACCGATGGGGAAATGGAGGCACAGAGAGGCAAACTAGTCTCCCCTGAGTACAGTAGCCTTTGGCATGTCAGGGTTTGCAGGACAAGATATTAAGACACCTATTCTGGTGGCTATAGTGGGCTTATAAGCACAAATCTGGGGGGTCAGGCAAGCTCTTGTAAAATAGGGGTGATAATAACTCATGCCCCCTCAGAGCTACTATACAGATAAGATGAACTAAGAAAAGTGTGCAAACACCCAACACATACTCAGTAGTCAAAGAACAGCTGCCATCACCATGGTACCAAACAAGCCTGCATAGATCATTTTCAACAGTTATACATTCATTTCAATGTATATATTCCCCCAAATTTATACGCAACATCCACTCTACTCAAAGAACACATATATCTGGCTTGTCATGGTAGGATATCAAGGTGCATTTTAAAAATAAATATATTTTGTTCAAACACAATGCAGCAATCAGTTTAGAGAAAAATGATGGTTTGAACGAAGGAAGCCCAGAGTTAGGCACCACTTGAGTAATAGATTTCTCAGCCTGTTCCTGGGCTCAGTAATTAATCCTGAGGGGCTAATTAAATTTGGGCTTCTGCTCCAGCCACTCAGCAGCCTCCCTCCCAGCCTCCTTCTCCCCCAGGGAGGCCCCAGCCTGGCCCACCCCTTCCAGAGCCTCCCTCCTGCCGTGCTGTGGGGGCTCCCAGTTCCCTAGGCCTAATCAGCAGGAATTAAGGTTTAATCAGGAGGCTGCTCAGGAGGGATGGCCTCCCAGGTGTGCGGCTGCACCAGGAATAGGGTAAGGCCAGAGAGGTGGAGTAGAGCAGGGCAGGGTCAGATCCTAGCTCCTCTGCCATTTAACACTTGATAATTTGCTCGCCGAAGAGATTTTGCAGCCATTGTGCCTTTTTCCAATGTTGCCTTAAAATAGTATTTTTGTTGTTGTTGTTAGAGACCTAGACTCACTCTGTCACCCAGGCTAGAGAGGAGTGACTTGATTATAACTCACTGAAGCCTCCAGTTCCTGGACTCAAGTGATCCACCTGCCTCAGCCACCTGAGTTGTTAGGACTACAGGCATGCCTGGCTAAGTTTTTAATTTTTCCATAGAGATGGAATCTTATAATGTTCCCCAGGCTGGTCTCAAACTGCTGGACTCAAGTAATCATCCCACCTTGGCCTCCCAAGTGCAGGGATTAGAGGTGCGCCACAATGCCCAGCCTAAAACAATAAATACTTTATCCTGATGACTGAGTTTGGTGGTGACTCCTTAAGTTTTGTGTCAAGGCGAGAACCTCACTTGCCTTACCCTAAATCTGGTCCCAAATGCCTTAGGGAGCCAGAAGCTCCTATGTGTCCTGTATCCTGGAGCTCATTTGAGCCTCACCACTGCCTGAGGATGGTCTATTATTATGGGTGGGAGACTGAGGCCCAGAAAGACAAATCATTTACCTTGCATCACTTGGCTAGAGGGTGGCAGAGGTAGGATTTGAACTCAGGCCCCTGACTCCACTGAGATAGGGTTACTTCCTGTCCTGCATCCAGAGACAGAGCAAGCTGCCTCCCCTAACCCTCTGGAGCCTTTGCTCTTACTTGACTCATCACTTCCCATCCATCTGGGAAGAAAAGCCCTGGTTCAGCACCTGTAGCTCAGCAGCTAGGGTGCCAGCCACATACACCAGAGCTGGCGGGTTCGAATCCAGCCCGGGCCTGCCAAACAACAATGACAACTACAACCAAAAAATAGCCAAGCATTGTGGCAGGCACCTGTAGTCCCAGCTACTTGGAAGGCTGAGGGAAGAGAATCACTTAAGCCTAAGAGTTTGAGGTTGCTGTGAGCTATGACGTCATGGCACTCTACCGAGGGTGACAAAGTGAGACTCTGACTCAAAAAAAAAAAAAAAGGAGGAGGAAGAAGAAGAAGAAGAAAAGCCCAAGTGTTCCCCATCAGGCCCTGAACAACATTCCCCTGCCCCTCCTCCTCCCCCCGCCCCCTTCTCCTTCTCTCCCCTTCCTTACTCTGCTCCAGCCACACAGACCTCCTTGCCGCGCCTCCAACACACCAGGCACAGTCCTGCCCCAGTGCCTTTGCACAGGCTGTGGCCACTGCCTGGAATGCTCCTCCCTCAGATCTCCCCATGGCTGCCTCTTTCTCCCATTGCAAGTCTCAGCTCTAATGTCATCTCTTCAGAGAGGCCTTCTTTGCCCTACCTCCAAACCCAGCCACCGGTTTTAGTTATTTCCGGTGTCTTTTCACTTTTAGAAAGCATTTTGTTTGTTCATTAGTTTTGTTTCCTGCCTGTCTGTACCATCAGACTATTGGTCCTAAATGGGCAGGAATTTGTGTCTTGCTCCTTGCTGTGTCTCCCACATCTACAGTAGTGTCTGGAATGCAGTAAGTTCTCAATAAGTGTGTGTTGAATAAAAGGGCATATGCAGTGCAGATGTGACTGGGCTCCTTCCTTTACCCTGAGTCTGCTTTGGGCTAGAGGAAGGTGAGATGATGTGACTCACAATCATGTGCAGGAGGAGCCCATCTGGCCATACATATTCCCCTAGGCCTGCTTGGCTGAGTCCAGGGCACGGGACATTTTCTTACCCCTTGCATCCCTTTCCTGGGCCCCATTCCCACCCAGCCCCCTTCTCTGAAGATACAGATACTGTGGTACCTCCATCCTTCTCCCATGCCTCCTCTGTCTCACCCTCCACCTGGAAGCCTAAAAAGTCCTAAAATGCCTGTCTAGCCACGCCCCTCCTGAACCAATCTGTGACAATCATACTTCTAGGATGGCCCTGCCTCCTGTATTCATGCCTGTGGAATCCCCTCCCCTGGAGTGTGGGCAAGACCTGGGACTCACTTCTAACCAATAGAATTTAGCATGTGTGCTGGGCTGTCACTTCTGTTACTAGCTTCTAAATGACTGTAACTTCTGCCTTACAGAACCTCTAGGTGCTTGCTCTCTCCTCTTTCTATTACTTTCTTGGCTCACAATGATGCCAGCTGCCAGAGCCCATAAGAAACTGAGTTCCCAAGTTAGACCTTCAGATAAGACCCTAGCTCTGGCTGGCATGTTGAATGCAGCCTGATTGCAGGGACCCAGCTAAGCCATGCCTGGCTTCCTGACCCATAGTAATTGAGAGATAATAATTATGTGTTGTTTTAAGCTGCCATGTTTTGGGCTAATTTGCTGCCCAGTAGCAGATAACTAAACACTCATGGCTCCCAACGCCCTCAGATAAAGTCTCAGATAATCTGGCTTCATCTCTTCCGATTCCTAGTCCCGTGAACCCCATACTCCAGCCAAGATAATCTTCTTGAAGTTTTAGAAAACGACATGATTTTTCAGGTTCCTGGGCCTTTGCACATACTATTTTCTCTCTTCAAAGTGCCCTTCGTTCCCTATCTTATTTATCTATGGGCAGACAAGGACCCACTCCCCTCCTGCAACTGATTTAGGGGACCTGCCCAGCCTGGTTTCTCTAGCTGTGACCACATGTAGCCAGAAGGGTCAGTGCTGTCAGGTCTGTCTTCCCTACCAGACTTGGTGTCCCATGAGGACCAAGTTTGTGGTTGAATTCCTTTTGGAACCCCAAGACTCAAAACGGAAAACACCAGTAAATAGTCACTGAAGAAATAGATGAGTGAAGGAGTGGCTGGTATGACAGCTTATGCTGCATTATGACAGAAGATACATCCCCTTAGCAACAGTGACTGAGTATGTGCTATCATAGCACTGGCCTTATGGATTCTCATGTATTCATCAAACACACTATATTGCCAATCCTGAATCCATGGCAGACATCACTAATCTATCAGTGACTTATTCACTTTATACTACTTATATTCAGCCCATTACAGACATTACTAATGCATCAGGTGTTATTTCTTCCTTCCTGCCTGCCCTCCTCGATTCCATGGCAGACATCATTAATCCATCATGTGCCCTTCCTGTCATCCCTGTCCACTGCCTGGGCTCATCCCTCCTGACAAGAGTCTCAGTATCCCAAGACTCTGCAGCTGATCCTAGAGCTGCCCACCCGTGTCCCCTTGATGGATTGATTCCACCATTGCCAGCAGCACTATTCCTGCCCCAGCCTTGGGGGGCCAGGCTGTCCCTCAGCCAGGGCCAGAGACATTGAGAGACCCTCAGGTCATGACCCCAGGGTTCTGAGCCCTCTTGGGGTCCAATACTATATAAAGAGAAAACAGAGTCCTAGAGACAGGCAAGAGGTCACTCACGATCGTCAGTGGGTTGGGACCAGAGCCAGGACTTAAAATAGACTAGATTCCTGGCCTAGCAGCTTCCCCCAGCACCCTGCCCTCAGCATCCCTGCAGCCTGGGAGATGGGAGCCCATTTCTCAGAGGAGAATGGTAGACACAGTGGTAGCTCCAGTGTGATTCCATTGCTTGATAGGTTGATTAAGGCAATGGGTCCAAGGGAGCACTTCTCAGGCTTTGGGGAAGGGGAAGACTAGGAGGAAAAGTCACTGGCCACACTCTTTTGGAGCTCTGGGCTGAGCCATGACCTAGGATGGGATTCCAGCCTCAAATGGAGTCACAGTCCCTCAGTGAGACCTCTGACCCTGTCTGACCCCTACTCCAGGCTAAGCCCCTGACCCATACTCAGCCTTGCTCCCATCTTCATGTATCTCAGCTTCCTCTGTCACCACCTGGGTCCCAGGAGCCAAGGTGACAAGTGGGATGAGTTGTTCAGACCCTGTCCAGAGTCCTCCAGACTGATAAAGCCTCCCATGTCCCCTTCCCCTGTCCCTTGGGGCTCAGCCAGATCTAGAGAGGCAGATATTCTCTCCTGATGTTCCAGGTGGCGGAGCACAGAGGCCTGGACACTAGCCTATGTTGGAAGGACCAAGCCATTGGCGACATCTTCACACCCACTGAACTGCAAATGAGACGGAACTGTCACTTTGCATACAAGCTCCCTTTCCTGCTTCTGGGTAAGGATTCTACAGCATTTATTGGACATCTACCCTGTGGTACATTCTATTAGCTCACATGATGATTCCTCCCTGCCCCAATTCATCCCAATAGATGAGGATGGTTTGTTTATCCTCTTTTTCCAAATGAGAAAACCAAGCCTCAGAGAGGGAAAGTAAGTTCCCCAAAGTGGCCCAGTAGAGCCAAGGTGTTACTCCCAGCTCCATCTGGCTTCAGTGCCTTCCAGACTTCTCCCCTTAGCCGGCAGCTTCCCAATCCCTAATAAACTCCTGAGACGTGCTGGGCACATGCAGTGGTGAGTACTGTTTATCTGTCCAGATCAGGCTGGCTTGGTGGAGCAGTCAATAATTAATTTTGAATTTTCCCCATTTATCATAGCAGCAGGAGCCAGAGTGCCTGGAATCCCAATCCTGGAGCCTCTGTGCCCCTAGGCCAGCTGAAGCTGGACGCAGTGGTGGCAGGAACTAGGATGGGGGAGGGGACCTCATTAAGCCTGGGAAGGGAATGGGGAACTAGGAACCCTCTTGCTCCCTTAGTCTGAGTTTGTAAATACTGTGTGATCCAGCAATGACCAAACCAACCAGACCTCTTCTCAGCCTTCATGGTGCCCCCAAGCTAGTGGGGAAAACATGCATTGAATGAATAATAATATAAATAATGAATGCCGCAAAGAAAAGGAACAAGGTGTTGTGAGAATACAAAATCATGGGAACATGACTTGTTTTGGGGCCTCCCGAAGGAAAGGATATTGAACGCTGCAAATTGGAGGATGCTAGGTGGAAGGTGGAGAGAGGGTGCTCCAAATGCAGAAACAGCATGTGCAAAGGCCCTGTGGCTGGAAAGCACTTCTCCTTTTGGGGCCTGACAGGAGGCTTGAGCAGAAGGCACAAGTGTAAAGTCAGTGTTAAGTCAAGAGCCCTCAGGACCAGGCCTGGAGCCCTCTTAGTGAGGCTAGTAGCCTTCAGTGGATAGCCATCAAAGGAAGAGATGGCTATGTTTCCCCAGTGATCCAGGGGATAGAAGTGAGGCTGCTTCTGACCTAGGTGAGTCAGACAGCAAGGCCAGGCAGTTGGCTCTGTGGGGTTTTTGTTACTGTTCTATTTTCTTCTCAGAAATGTTTTCCCCTTGGAAGATTCTTTCAAACACATTTGGGCATAGGGGATGAGTCAGGATTTCTCTGCCAAGAAACAGCCTATCCTATTCAAGCAGCAGCTGGCCCAGCCATCCTAACACCTCCCTCCTTGGGCAGGCAGGGAAACTGAGGCTCAGAGAGGAACAAAGACTACTCAGGGTCATTAGGGGAGGACTATAGGAGGGGTTTCTGAGAGTCTCAAGAGCACACCCTTGACCTTCTTAGAGCACAAACTGGGTGGGCAGCCAAGGCAGAAGGCGGCCCCTCCCTGGGATGTCGCAGGCCCTAGCGAGATGGTGGCTGCCAAGTCTCACCCGAAACTCCTCTTTGCCCAGACTTGCTCACAGGGTGGAGTCAGGAGTCTGAGAGGCCCTTGGGGGTGGAGGGTGGGGTGGTAGGCTTCCCTAGTTTCATAGCCCAGAGCGGGAAGAGGTCTGGCCTGGGGTCACCCAGAATAAAAATCAGGCAAAAAGGCATAACTGGCAGAGGGAACAGCTTGTGCAAAGCCCTGGAAGTGAGAGGAAGGTCAAAAGAATAAACTGTAGATGAGATGAAGCCCAAGAGGCCTCAAAGGTCAAGTTATGGAGTTTGAACTTGACTTTGTTTTCAAACACTTCATCTTTTATTCAGTGCATACTCAAAATGGCCTCCCTGTACACAGTCCCAAGCTGGATGGCCCTGGGGCTCCAAAAGTGGTGATTCCTCAGACTTCAGGGGGGAGACACAGACCTCCCGGCTCTGTGGCTCACGGGAGGGCCAGGAGAGCCAGGTCAGCAGGAGCCCTGAGAGAAGTAGAGGCTCTTCTTGGACTCTTGGAGGATCAAAAATGGCTGCATGAAGAAGGGGGACTTGAAGCCAGGGCTTTGAAAGATGAACGGCAGCTTGTCAAACAGTCAGTGAGGCATGCAACATGAATGGAGGGGCTATGGTCCGAATTTTGGGAACGTGCAGATGGAGCAACAGGAGGAAGAATCACCAAAGCAGGAAGAGTCCATGTGCACGTCCATCAGACCCCACCCTTCGAGGCCAAGAAACCCCACCCACATCAATTCCCCTCGGCCCAGGCAAGCCCTGTCAGGTCTCTGACTACTCCGGCAGCTGCCATCTCTCCTCCTGGGGTCACAGGTACTGTACACTTTGGTCCACGATGACACTCAGTGGGGGGCACCTCCCACAGTGTGGCAGTGGGACTGCAGGCCATGTCTATGCCTTAGTTTCTCAATCTAGACAGTGGGAGACCAGAAGCCACTTTTGCTATTAAAGTTAATCTCAAGACTGGGAGGCTTCAACAAATGATGTGCAGGAAGAAAGGGGAAAAAAATGTAAGAAAGGGAGGGAGACAACGAGGGAGGGGGGAAAGAGGGGGAAATAAAAGGATATGGGAAGAGACAGGAAGGAGAAAGGAAGGAAAAGGCTGTGCACCTCTTCGCCCTGGCCATGCCCAAGGGACAAGTCCAACATTATTATTTCAGAACACGCCAGAGCTGTCGAGGATTAAGAAACGGGGGGGGGGGGGGGTGATTTGCATGCAATTTGCATACTGTTTGTTAAATGTCAAAACGCCCTGAAAATGCTTTCTCCCACCTCCACTGCCAGTCAAGAAGTAGGCAACACTCCCCGTTGCTCTACCAGCTCCCAGCAAGGGCCAGGGAGCCCTCAGATCAGAGGCTATGGGGGCATTAGTCCAAGGTGGTGGTGGGGCACAGTGACCTCCAGTAAGCTGAAACACATCTGCAAAATGGGTTTTATTCAGAGGCCACTGCCACTGCTGAACAGTGCAGTTGTGTTTTGAGTAAGACAGGGCCCTGCAAAAATGGGCACAGGCCCTGGTGAGGAGAAGGAACTGAGAAATGGAGTTGAGGTAAACACCCTCACTTTCCTGTAGAATCCTAAGGGGGCAGGTCCTCAAGGATGTGCAGGGGAACATACAAACAAAATGTCCCAGGGCTTAAGTATACGCAGTGGCCCAGTTATGGACAGAGACCCAAATCACACATGCACAGGCAACTGGGTTGCCTTTCCCACTGTGCCCCCAACAATCACCTCAGGACTCAGTTTACTCACTATAAAAGAGGAAGTAGGGCGGCACCTGTGGCTCAAAGGAGTAGAGCACCAGCCCCATACACCAGAGGTGGCGGGTTCAAACACAGTCCTGGCCAGAAACTGCGGGGGGTGGGGAACAGGAAGTAGAGGTCCTACTCTAGGAGGATCCCCAGGGAGCAGACATGGGGTCTCTGGGGACATGGTCCTGGGCTGGGCATTGAGGGGAGGGGTGAAGGGTTCAGGAAGATCCCCTCCCTGGGCATACTCAGGGGCAGGTGACACCTAGGTCACCTGGCAATATAGCAACTCAAATGAGTCTGTCTGGAGGAAGGAAGGGGGGGGTCCCTCTTCTGGCCCCCCCTCAGTCAGCCCAACTGGAGTTGGAGGGACACAGAGGACATTCCAAAGGAAGGAAAAGGGGACCAGGCTCTATCCTTGAAGTAAGTCAGATATTCCACCTGTCTGCACATCAGGGCCTGTAGCCAACAGGACTCTTATGTTTTGTGTAGAGACAGAGTCTCACTTTATGGCCCTCGGTAGAGTGCTGTGGCATCACACAGCTCACAGCAACCTCCAACTCCTGCCTGAGCCTCTTGAGTAGCTGGGACTACAGGTGACTGCTGCAATATCTGGCTATTTTTTTGTTGCAGTTTGACCAGGGCTGGGTTTGAACCCACCACCCTCGGTATATGGGGCTGGCGCACTGAGCCGCCCCCAACAGGACTTTTAATTAAAACATTATTTCTTCCCAGGCTCTCGTACCTCTGCCCTGTGTGGCAGGTTACCACAGAATGTGAACATGGCACTCGAGGATGCACGCTGCCCCTAAGCGCCTCTCCAAAGACCCTTCCCCAGGTCTGCAAGTAGGACCCAATGCCACATGGCCACAGGTCAGAGGTTGAGACCCCAGTGCTCTATTGGAAGGTCTCTACCTGGAATGCTGCTACAGTCACCTTCCAGGTGATTTCTGTCAGGTCCAGTGCCCCTTCCTCGTCCACTTGGCCAGAGCCTTTCAGACCCACCTGGGGGACCTCCGTGCAGGGGGCGAAGCAGAAGGACTTAAGGAGAAAGAGGAAACCACCAAGAAGGTAGGCACAGGTACATCGTCTGGAGGTGTGGATGGAGTGAAGTGTGGCCTTGGAGAGCTGGGAGAGGGCTGGGGTCACCCGGTCTCCGCTGTTAGTCATTTGAGAGCTCAGGAATATCTGGCTGCATGCCCAGCCAGGGCTGTTCATAGGAGAGGGAGCTTGTTGAGGCCCCAAAGGGGATGAGGTGTGTGCTGGCTGAGAAGAAGGGAATCTGAGAAGACTTTCTGGAAGAGGCTGGAATCCCAGGTGGATTGGTGTCACACAGGCAGGGAACACAGCTTGGGCAAAGGTGTGGCTGGGAGAATGTACAAGGCAAGAGGGACGGTGCCTCAAACTCATCCCCACTGTGCTCTTCACAGGATCCCTTCTGGCTGCCCACCATGACACGGGGGCTCCCACTGAAGACAGGGCTCTTGAGGCCCAAGGCCACAGCCCTCGGGTCACACAACAGCATTGGAAGACTCATGGCTCCTCCCTGGTAGGCTGAATGGGACAGCAACACCCAAGGTCAGTGGCAGGAACTGGGGCTCCATCAGGAATGTTCAAGACAGTAGGCACCATCTGGCCAGTGTTCACTATCCACTTGGGAGCACAGAACCTGGAACAGCAAGAGGAAGGGAATAATAAGGCCGTGTCATATCAGGCCCCTGGAGGGGAAAACACCACTTCTCTCGCTAGTTGTCCTTCCCTTTTTCCTAACACTCCTGATATGGGCAGTGATACCTGCAGCCATTCCCTCCTGCCCTGTACCCCAGGGGATGGCCTCTGGCCACAGAGAGGTTCCTAGGGTGAACTCGGTTGTTTTCTGCCACTTGGTGGCACTCGCAGAAATTGCAGGCAATGAGCGTAGTGAGAACCAATCCTTCCTTGTGGCAAAGAAGTGACGGCTCAGAAAGGAGGAGCAGTTTTCCCAAGACCACACAGCAAGCTGGAAGCAACATCATTCAGGCCCACACGTTGGTCTGAAAGGAAGAGAGATGAGGCCAGTGTCCCCATTCTAGGGACTAGAAGTGTAGGTATACGGTAAAGAGTGACAGTCAACGAAGTCCAGTAGTACAATCCCTTCTCCTCTCTGATCCTCAATTTCCCCATCTGTGAACCACAATCTCTAAAACCCCTTCTACATCTCAAGTACTAGAACGACTTACCTCAAGTCCCAGGCTCATGGGGATGAGGGGGTAAAGGGAGGTGTCTCCCAAAGGTGTCTCCTACCCAAGCCTATCCCTTCAGCCAGCATCTTGGGTCCTCTCAGACATGGCTCCACTTCCTCCAACCCAGACTACCTGAAAGAAGGGCACAGAAAGATACAAGTTGCAGGACAAACACAGCCCTTGTCTTGGTACTCGAGGCCTCCATGCTCTGCTCAATGTCTGACTGATGCCTCTTCCTGCACCTGCCAGGGCTCACCTCTGGCCCCAAGACCCCTACCATGCATCCAGACATTCACTCCTCAACTTCAGAAACAATACATCCCACTAATATTAGCTGAGCACCTACTATGTGCCATGCACTAAACTGGGAGTCCATCAGTGAATGAGGTGGACACCACTACCCTCATAGAGTCTACAGTCTAGTGAGGAAGGTGGAGTGAAGAAGTAAATAAAAATTGAGAGAGAAGTCAGCTGCTGACCAAGTAGTAGGGAGACAGGAAGCAGGGGTAGGGGGTTGAGGTATGTTGGTGAGATGCAATTTTTAACAGGATGGTCACTGGGGACTGCAGGGTCGAACTGAGGAGGTAACATTTAAACAGAGGCCTGAAGGAGGAAGGGCTGGAGGTGGGTGTCTGAGGAAAAAGCCATTTTGGTCTGAAGGAACTTATGCAAAGGCCCTGGAGCAGGACCATACCTGACCTATTGGAGGCACATGAGGAGACCCATGTGGCTGGAGCAGAGTGAGGAGGGGGAGAGGCAAAAGCGAAGGATAGGGAGGAGAGGGGACAGATTGTGCAGGCTCTGGTGGGCCTCAGGGAGGACTTGGGCTTTGACCCCAGGGAGGTGTGAGCCCAAGTCCTCCCTGGGGCCCTGACCCAGGTGCTCACAGGGAGGTGGCTACTCCAGGGAGAGCAGATTGCGGGAGGTGAGGACCAGGGGGGAGGGACTTCTGGAACCAGGAGTTGAGAAATGGGGGGGATTCTGGTTAGATTTTGAAGACCGAGCTGACAGAATAGCTGAAGGACAGATATGGAGGTGAGAAGGAAGAGAGGAGCGAATTGACTATGCCAATGAAATAAAAATAACAACTATTTGCATGAAAGGAGCTGGAGAGTATATGATGAAGAGTATGGCTTCTACAGCAACCCCCCAGCTTAACCCCCTCCATGCCTTACTTTTCCCACCACAGGGCTGGTGGTAAGGTCACATGAAAAGTACTTAGCATCTCCTAGGTACTCAAAGCATAGTCATTTTTAAGTGCCTGCTGGTTCCCCTGTGCCAGCCTGTTTCCATGGGATGCTGCTGCCTTGAGGCAGAAAATGTCATTAAGGCACTTAGAAATAGGAGGTGGCAAGACAGGCTACTCCCAGAGGGGAGAAAGGCCATAGCAGGTTTGTCCTGAGCAGCGCATGTGGCTTCTCTCACCCAAGGGTCTGGGGTAGGCCAACAGGCCAAATGTATTCTCCACATTTCTCAGGTGGAGAAACTGAGGCCTTCCCAGCTGGTACTGCTCCACCTCTGTGTGTCTAGGGGGGCCTGGGAGCTTAGAACTCATTCGCAGCCCATAGAGGGTAGGTGAGCTGCTTCAGGACACACGGCCAGTGGGTGGCAAAGGTGGGTTGAGCTCCGGAGCTTGTTTTCCTTGTCTGTTGGAGGGGACAGAGCTGGACTCTGCCATCAACACCAGACGTGTGTGGTCAGGGGCAGGGCAAAGAACAGAGCATTAGTGCAGGGCAGGAACCCAGAGGAGGCCAAGGTTGTCTCCTCTGAAGCCTTCTTTCCTCTGCCTCCACCATCACTCACTGGGACCTCTATCCTGTTCTCCTGTCTCCCACCCTCACCCCTCAGTCTACGTCCTTACAGTGGCCAGAAGGGACCCGGGAACACTTGAGTTAGGGTCCATCCCTCCTCTGCCCACAGCCCTCCATAGCTTCTACCTCCCTTAGGGTCAAAGGTTAAGTCCTCCCTGAGTCACAAAGCCCTGCCCAACCTACCACATCTCTTCCCTGCCCTCCCCCCTTCCTCTCTCCCCCTCCTCACTCCGCTCCAGCCACGAGGGACTTCTTGATGTGCCTCCAACAAACCAGGCACAGTCCACCCCAGGGCCTTTGCACCAACTGTGCCCTCTGCCTCAAATGCCCTCCTCTCACTCTGATTCTCAGTTTACCCAGCTCCTGCACCTCACACCCTGAATGTCACCTTTCCAAGGAGCCCTTCCTCAGCTATGTTGCTAGGATAGCAGCATTTCCACCCTTCTTACCCTCACAGCACTTTCTACAAGCTGACATCCTACCATATATTTATTCCCCACTGGACTGTGGCCTCTAAGAGGGCAAGGCTTGGTCTCTCTGAGTCACTGCTGGATTCCAGCACCCAGCATAGGATGTGGCACATAGTAGGCACTAGATAAGTACTTGCTGCATATGTAGTAACTACACCTGGATGTCTGAGGGTCATCTAGCTTCCAGACCTTGTAGGAAAAGGTGCACTGCCAGGGGCACCCTCTCCCAGCCCCAGCCCCTGAGCCTTCTGCCCACCCCCGCCCCCACCAGACCTTCCTTCAAAAGGGCCCAAGGAGGGGTGAGGGGGGTCTGTCCCATTCCCAGGTCCAGTCTCCTGGAATAGAAAGGCATTTGAGTCTCCCCCTTTCAAAACGTCACGCCAGGCTTGGTGGTGGACAAAATCTCTTGGCATGCTCATGACCCCTAGACTATCCAGGGTGACTCATGTGGCCCTAGTCCCTCCTCTGCTTCCAAAGTGGCATCTGAGAACACCCCCTGCTGGCTCCACCACTGCACAGCCACCTAGCCAAATGTTAGCCATGACCCATTTCCCAGAGCTGCCCCAGGCCTCACCCACACTGTTCCCATGGCCCAGATGCGGTTCTCTGTAGAACTTGCCTTGGGCTGGAAGACCCTGCCCTTGGGGGTCGCCTTGACCAGGGGACCTTTCTGGGGACCCCAGATGGCCAGGTCTGAGTGTGGGCAGCAAGTATCAGGATGAGATTGTGGGGATGGCATGGGTTGGGGGAGACAGATGGACAGAGAAAGGAAGAGACAGCCTCAGACAGAGACATACGCAGAGAAGAACAGAGATGAACTGGACAGAGACACAGAGAGACAGGAACAGCAGAAGGAAGCAGACACAGACACAGAGGGACGAGGAGACAGAGATTCAGAAACAGAGAGAGAAACAGGGACAAAATTAGCAAATAGATATGGACAGACACAGAGTGTGAGAGAGAGACACACACACAGAGAAACAGCAGATAGAAACGGACAGAGACACAGACGAGGAGACAGAAACTCAGAGACAGACAGATGCAGAAACAGAGAGAAAAACACCCAGAAATGAACACAGAAAGAGACAGAGACAAAAGAGAGATAAACAGGAGGGAAAACGGCAGAGACAGAAATGGCAAAGAGAGATGAAAAGAAAAGACACATATAGAGACACCCAAGACAGCAAACAGCAGAGACAGAAATGGCGAGAGAGAGACAGCGAGACAGACAGATTTAGATACAGAGACAAGGAGATAGAGACAGAGAAAGCCAGCAATGGTCAGAGACACAACAGGGAAGAACAGGGAGAAGAGCACAGACACCGAGGGACAAAGGAGGCGGAAGTCAGGGACAGAGACTTGGGTGGACGGTAAATCTGCAGGGACGGCGAAGCCGGCACTGCTGGGAGGACAGGCCGCCGGCGCGACCCCCTCGGGGCCCGCCTCCCTCTCTGCCAAGCAGGCGTCTCCGGGCCCCCCCAGGCCCCCTCCCTGAGCCCCCTGGCGCCCCGGCGGCCACCTGGGGTCGCTGACAAGCAGCAGCACCGCGCCGTCCTGCAGGCGCGCGTCGCGCACCGTCTGGTGGTCGTCCAGGCGCCGCGCGTTGTAGTAGAAGGCGCGCTTCCAGGAGCTCACGCCCCGGCCCACCAGCTGCGCGCGCAGGTCGCTCAGCGTGTCCCACGGCCGCACGGTGAGCGGCAGCAGCAGCGCCTCGTCCGCCAGGTGCACCTTGATGTGGTAGCGCTTCCAGCGCGACAGGCCGCGCCGCAGCCCTTCCATGGCGCCCGCCGGGCCCCGGCCCCGCGCGCCTTCTGCGCCCAGCCCGCCCGGCCCCGCCCGCCACCCGCCCGCCTGTCCCGGCACGCCCGGCGCGCAAGGGAGTCCCGGCCGGGCAGGGAGGGGCGCGGAGGACCGGCCCCCACCCCGCAGCCCTACCCCCACCCACCTCGGCATCGCCACCCCATCCCCCACCCGGCCCCTTCGCCCCCGCCTCGCAGGCGCCCCCTGGGAACGCCCAGAGGGCTATTAAGTACTGTGAGCAATCAGTAAGAAACGAGGTCAGCGCGCCACACTCGCGATAAATATGTAAATATTCGTCCGTGGGGTCAGAGGCTGGGCGAGGATGGGAGGCGCTGAGGAAGGAGGCTGGAGAGCTGTTTTCGCAGGAGATCAAGGTGAAGAGAGGCCTCTCTGAGGGGGAGACATTTGAACTGAGATGGGAAGGAGGAGGTATGAGCCAGCCATGCAGAAATCTCAGGGACTGAGGATGCTCCAAGCTGGGGCGGGCACAGCCTGTGCAAAGGCCCTGGGGCAGGACATCGCCCGACTCACCCGTGTTGGAGGCACAGCGAGGAGGCCGTTGTGGCTGGATCAGAGTGAGAAGGGGGAGAGAGGGAAGAGGGGAGGGCAGGGAGTGCACCGGGCAGGTCATGCAGGGCCCTCCTCCCACAACATCCCCTTAGCCCACCTCCCTTGTGCAGTGGGAGGATTGTGAGCAGAGAAAGGAGGGAGATACTGAGGTTTACATACATTACTCCTTTATTCCTTTATTTCCACATTGAGCAAGCACCTACCCACTCCATGTCTGGTCTGGGCTGGGCTGTTGAGACTGGGCCCCAGAGAAACCTCACCCTTGGGCATTGCTCTCAAGGGTCTCCCAGTTGGGGTTGGGGACAATGGAGCTGGACACAGTCACTTCTAGTCCTGTGTGGTCAGGGTCTGAGTAGAAGGAGAGACCCCAGGCTGGGGATAGTTTCCCAAAGGGGGTGGGCACTGGAGTTGGGGCTTCAGCAGACAAGGAGGAGCTCAACACTCTCAATAAGGAGATACCTACTCAGAGCCATCGACTGACTATATAGGTCAGTGTGTGCCTAGGGAGGAGAAACCAGAGTCAAGGCTGTGGCCAGTGGGAGCCATTGGGAAGCTTGTGAGTAAGAGATCAACAATGTTTCCTCCCCGACCCTCATAACCCCTTTCTCAGGCTCCACTAGCCTCTCCAGTCACATTTAACCAAACACCTTCTTTCCAAAACCCTTCCCAGATTGCCATCTGCGCCTACGCAGTGCCATACCCACCTGGACAGGACTGACCAGGTGTGGGTGTCTGGGATGCTGGTATGGCCTCAGCTATTCAAAGTCTGTATTTAGAAGCCAGTGAAGATGGAGACTGCTGGGAAGCCTCTTTCAGCAGCAGAGAGAGCTTGGCCACTAATCCCAAACCTGCCCCCTTGCATGTCCCTCATGAAGGAACTTGATCTCCCTGGGCCTCAATGTCCCCATCTGGGGTTGTTGTAAGGATCAAATTCATGCAGGTAAAGCACTTAGAAGGTTCCTGACACATAGTCACGCACTACTTGCCTGTGCTGGGGGAATATTTAGGAAGATGTTCGGTTTGACTCCTCAAAGAAAAGCGAATAAAACCAAAAATAGCAAATAGAAGAAGCACCTGCTAAGTGACAGACGGTCTTCTAGGTACTTCATTGAAAACAAACAAAAACTTCCCTTAATTTTCACAACAGTGTTACTACCCATTTTACAGACAAGCATAGAGAGGGTAAGTGACTTCCCTGAGGAAACACAGTGAAAAGTGACAGAGCCAGAATTCAAACCCAGGCCACCTGGCTTCATCAATCCTTCTATTGTTCACTCTTTACACGAACATCCTTCTTATCCAACAATCTGATTTCCAATGGAGATTTTAATGGTGGCTAAAACCAAAATGTATTCCAGTTAGGTCTTCTGCACCCCATTCCCTGTCAAAGAAACTGGAAAACTACTAGAAGAAAACATGGGAGTTTAAAATAATAATAATCTTAGTATGTTGAAGCATGACAATAAACCTAGAAGCCTTTAATTAAAATGTTAATGACTGACTACATACAGCTAAAGAGTTCTCATCACATGTGCTCTATATAAAGTTATACAATACAACTACATATTACATATCTACAGTAGATAAAAATAAAAATTTTGAATAAATATACAAAAATATATTTATATAAAAGTCTTACACATGTGCACATACGTGCAAAATTACTAGAAGGTCAACAGGCAAAGTCAAGGAAAATATTTCCAGATATAGACAAAAGACTGGTCTCCTTAATATGTAAAAAGCATCTAGAAATCAGTAAGGATAAACCAACCATTAGAAAAAGGGGTGAAAGACATGAACAATTTTTTAAAAAGGAAATACAAATGGCTTCTGAGCATATGCATAAAACTATAATCAAATATCTTTTTTCTTCTCATCTAGCTGGTAAAGATGAAAAAATTTAATTGTTCACTGTGTTGCTGAGATTTTAGTAAAAGAATAATCTATGCTGTTTGGGTTCAGAGTGTGAAACAGTATAATCTCAGTGACAATAGCTGCTGAAATGTATAAGCCAGCAATGTCCCTTCTGGGGATACATCCATGTGCACAAAGACAGATTATAGCGCAACATACATGCCAAGCAATGTACATGCAACCCACAAACCAAGAGGCTGGTGCATCCTTGAGCCCAGTGAAGAAAGGAGGGAAACTGAGAGAGAGGTAGTGACAGAATGCGAACCCAGGATGGTGTGTGCTCTGTCTGGTGAAGGTAGGTGGTCTGGCTCTACCTGCAGAACCAGGTCATCATGGTCCCAGCCACCTCCCTTTCAGGCTACATTCCAGGCCTCACCCATCAGACCTGCTGGTGTCCAAGCAGGTCATAGTGAGGCTCAGGGACACTGGTTTTAACATAGGGCTGTCAAGCAGGCCACACTGAGTCCTGGGAGTATAACATGCCAGTTCCAATTAATTCTGACTTTCTCATTTAAGGCGTTAGGAAAAACCAGGTGGCTACAGGCACCAACCCTCTGCCTGGGTCTCTGGATTAGAGGGCTCATGGTTTCTGCCTCCAGACACTGTATTTATCTGTTGCAGGCAATTATGGAAGACTCAGGCAGACAGTGACAAGCTCAAAGAATCCCTGAGCTCTGGAAAAACTTGAGTGGCTCAGAATCGTGGGATCACTGAAACTCTCAGAATCATGGAACGTCTGGTGTTCATCCTTCCTCCTAAACACTGTAGCATTGTAGAGCTCTCTAGTGTGTGGGTCGGGGTTCTGAGTGGTAATCAACACACATTGCTTCTGGTTGTCTTGGGAGAGAAAAGGAAAATTTTGAGGGAGTACAGAGAATCGGCAGCAAGCAAGAGAAATAGGCTTTAAAAATAAGCCAGAAGTTTTGCATGGAGTCTGGGAAGCAGGGAGAAATGTGGGTGAGGGCCTGTGATCCTCCCAATACTGCAGGCAAACAGTGTGCTGGGCCAACTTGTCCCCACCTGTAACATCCCACCAAATTCTGGATTTGGGGGTGCTTAGCCTCTTGTGATGCATTAGAGGTTTCTTACCTGGGTTTATCCTCTTGAGTCAGAGCTTTGCAACTGGAAGCCCACTGCCTGAATCTGTTTGGTGTTTGGGTTTTTTTATTTTTTTATTTTTTTTGACCTACACAATGATACCAAAAGAAGAAGAGGCCAGGGTGGTGACTCAGGCCTGTAAAGTTAGCACTTTGGGAGGCTGAAGTGAAAGGATTTCTTGAAGCCAGGAGTTTGAGACCAACCTAAGCAAGAGGAAGAACCCATCTCTACAAAAAATAGAAATATTAGCCAGGGGTGGTGTTACCCACCTCTAGTCCTAGTGCTTGGGAGTCTGAGGCAGGAGGATCACTTGAGCCCAGGAGTTTGAGGCTGCAGTGAATTATGATGATGCCACAACACTGCAGACTGGGCAACAGCAACCCTGTCTCAGAAAAAAAAAAAGGATTGGTGGAGTTAAGTTATTCCATAAAAAGTTGGAGTTCATCTGGGCCCCTCATTCGTGGCAACCATGGGTAATCCAGAGATACAGAGTTGAGGCTGTCTTCCACGCCTTGGACGAATATGCTATGCGGTCTCCACAAGGTCCACTTCACTCTTTGATATGACCTGACCCCTGAAGATTAAGTTTGCTATCCCTAGACCAGTGATAATACTGGCTTAGTCTCCTCTCATTTTATGATCAAAAGAGTGAGTTCTGGGGCCAGTGGTTTACCAAGGTGCCCTATGGAAAGGCTGAAGAGGCTTTAGAAAAAAGCAAATGGATGTCCCTTAGCACTTTACAGACAATATCCCATTGGGTTCCCATCACCAGGTACTGCTATTATCTAATTTCTTAGATGAGAAAACTGAGGCCATAATGGCTATGAGGAGTCATGGGAGGGTTTGAAACAAAGGAGTGACATAATCTCTGTGTTAGAAAGGTTCCTGACACTGCTGAATCCATTTAGAAGATGGATAAATCAATCCTTAGCTAAGGAAGGCCTTGTCCCAGATCAAAGGTGCCAAGAAGCAATTTGAGCATTCCGATTCTGGGGAGAGCCCGTCTGTCTGGGTAGAACAGAGGGATGTGCCATGAACCGAGGCAGAGGCATGGTTTCAATGACATCAGGGCTGGGGACTAGTTTTGAAGTTCTCTGTGGCTTCTGATTCTCCCTTCCCACCTTAGTGAAGATAAGAAATAGATATGAAATAGAATTCTAATAGCGTTATCATTTGCATAAAAATTTACAGAGCTGCTGTTGTTCCTCATGCTGTTTTCTTAGAAAATGAGGCTTTAAAAAAAGTTCTGCTTTCTTCATAGATACTATAATACCCAGTGAGATCTCTTAAGAAATTCATTTGTCATGATATCTGGTAAATAAAAGTTCATGGTGGTCCCGGCTGGAAAATTGTGTTTTTCCACTTTACTTGTATTAGAAACAAAGGCTGTTTGGCGCCCACATGTTCTCAATCTTCATATATAAAGAGTTGTTAGAAATAAAGAATAGGCCAACACAAAGGATATGGATACCCCTTTGGACACACAAAAGACATAGAGGGGAAATTGTATAAGACAGACTCACATGAAAAAGTGTTTAGAATTCTCTTGAATTTAATATTTGACAAAGATTTCCAATAATATTAGATTTTTTGAGGGTACAAGGCAATGGCCACTCATATCTACTGCTGGTATAGGTTAGTATCATCCTTCTGGAAGGCAACATGGCAAAGTGCATTGAAAGCTTTTGATGGGATGGATAATAACTAATTAAAATAAGTTGTGGGCGGCACCTGTGGCTCAAAGGAGTAGGGCACCGGCCCCATATGCCGGAGGTGGTGGGTTCAAACCCAGCACCGGCCAAAAACTGCAAAAAAAAAAAAAAAAAAGATTGAGCGATATCTTCCTTTATTGCAGTGGTTCTCAACCTGTGTATCGAGACCCACAGGAACTGTATTAAAGGGGCACAGCATTAGGAAGGTCAAGAACCACTGCTTTATTGTTTCCCATTAGAACAGAAGGTCCCCACAGGCAGAGATTTTTGCCTAATTTGTTCACCACTGAGTCCTGGTGCCTGGAACAATACCCAGTTTGGATTTATATACCAGGCATAATACAGTTGTCTCATTTTTCTGTACAGTGATGTTCGAGAACCACTGAGGTCGCCCAAAAAGAAAGTTTTAGATGTCTGAGTATATAACCTATTTAGGCCTCTACAACAACCCTCGCTTCCCTGAGTGGAGAATTCTCAGAGGCTACCTACTGGCCCACAGCTTCATGAATGTGCTTGTAGTTATGAGCATTAAATGAGATAATTTCTCACACTTACAAAGTCTTTAGGCAGTGTTGAAAGAGCTTAACAAACCTCAGCTCACTTCAGCACTTAGTAGCGTTAAGAGGTCGATGCTAATATCAGGCCCATTTTACAGATGAGGAAAGTGAGTCTGCAGCATAAAAGCAGTACCCTAGCTAAAGCCTGGCACATGGCAGGTACTTAGGATCTAAATCTTGTTTGGTCAGACCTGTGAACAGGCAGCTCTGTGAGAGCTGCTCTCTCTCTCCAAGGAGCTGCAGGAGAGACCCTGGGCCCCAGGAAGTGCTTGGTAAATATTTCAGTTCTTCCATTCTTTGGTGGCGACTATACAGAGCTGCCAAGGATAGAAGGTTTCTGAATGGCGTACAGGCGGTCCATTTACACAAACATGTACCGTGATGGACACACACACACACACACACACACACACACACACACACACATTAACCAGGCTAATGTGGGTGGGAGACCGGGCTCTGGAGGCTGCGGCGGCACAGAGCGCGGCTCTTGGGCGTCACCTGGTGGAAATCTGGGGTAGGGCCAGCCAGGTCCATCCGTTGGAGCTTATGTCGCTATTGCCTCCCTGCGCATTTCTTCCTGTTTCAGTGTCCCCTTATCTCTCTTTTTGTCTCTTGGTATTTCTGTCTCTTCACATCCCTCTTTATCTCTTTTTTCCTTCCCTTTCTTCTCCCCCACCTTCCAGATCTCGGGGCTCCAGGGGCCCCTCCCTACACACCCTGCTTGAAGCCGAATCCCCCAGACCAGCCCTTGATAGCATCTTCGTACTTGCACCTAACCTCATCAATTTTGCCACTCTGCTTGTACGTCCTTGGGGGTAGGGACCCCAAGACTAGAGGCAGCATGTGGTCCCTTTGCTATTTCTTTCTTTCTTTCTTTTTTTTTTTTTTAAGAGACAGAGTCTCACCTTATCGCCCTCAGTACAGAGCTGTGGAGTCACAGCTCACAGCAGCCTCCAGCTCCTGGGCTTAGGCGATTCTCTTGCCTCAGCCTCCCGAGTAGCTGGGACTACAGGCGCCCACCACAACGCCCGGGTATTTTTGTGGTTGTTGTAGTTGTCATTGTTGTTTAGCAGGCCCAGGCTGGGTTTGAACCCACCAGCCCCGGTGTACATGGCTGGCACCCTAACCACTGAGCTATGGGTGGCAAGTCTGGTCTGTCCCTTCTTCCCTAGGGCTGGCTGCTGTGGTTCCCTGAAGGTGAGACATGGGCCAGGGTATAGAAGGACAGTGAGGACTTGGACCCCTAAGCAAGCAAGGGACTGACGAGAGACATTGAGAGTTACCCTTGAAAGTAAAACCCTGCAGGCTGATGGCCCCACTCTGGTTCCAGGCCCTCACACTCCTGCTGCCTAGGTTCCTCCAAGGTGCCATGTCCTTTCCTTCCAAGGGGCTTCTGTAATGCTGTTCCTACTCCTGGAATGCCTTTCCCAATTCTTCCCTCCTCACATCTCAGGCCGGCCCAGTCACCTCCTCCAGGAAGCCAGCCTCCTCCACCCCTAGAGAACAAGGACCTGGGTATCTGTGCCAGTCAAGGTCACATCCCTGCCACCCAGTACTGCATTATGGGAAGTCCTCAAGAAGCATTTACTAAATGATGAATGAGTGCAAAAAGAAAAGGAAAGAAGAGAGAAGGGGAGGCGAGGGGAGAAAAGAAAGGATGTGAAGTTCAAAGGCTGGCTCTTGAGACTGGACTTCAGAGCTAGCCTTGCTGTGGGTTGTGGGGGGGTTGCCAAAAGGGTTTCTCCCTGCTCTGTGCCCCATTTCTCCAGGGTCAGAATAAGGGGACATTTTCAGGATCACTTGTGAAATCCACCTGCTGGGTTTCATTTCAACCAAGTCTGTAAATATTTGGTCTGCCGAGGCTGCTAGCATTGATACTATGGAAGCTTCAGTGCCTTTTATGGGCGCCCCACAAGGCCTGATGCATGGTTTCTGAGGCTGGGGAAACAGGACACCCCAGTAGTTTCGCAGCTGGTTGGCATGAGGTGTGCATGATTGCAGGATTGGAAGACGCTGAGAGATATCATCAGCAGCTTCTAGCACTTAACTCCACAGCATGTAGCATTCAAGTGGTCAAAGAAGGGCTTCTTGTTTTAGAATTGCTAATGCAACATTATAGATTACAAGTGGTCTCCCTTTCCTAAGCTTGAAGGCCACACTTAATGCTCGGAGGGAGAGATTTCATTCAGGCAAAAAGGTGGGAGGCCCTAGTTTAGACCTGACTCTTTTTGTTTTGAAGACAGGGTGTTGCCCAGGCTGGAGTACAGTGGCAACATCATACCTCACTGCAGCCTTGAACTCCTGGGCTCAAGTGATCCTCCTGCCTCAGCCCCCTATGTAGCTGGGACTACAGGCAACAGCCACACTGCTGAGCTAATTTTTCTGTTTTAAGTAAAGATGGAGTCTCACTCTTGTTCAGGCTGGTCTGGCACTCCTGAGCTCAAGTATTCTTCCACTTCAGTCTCCCAGAGTGCTAGGATCATAGGCGTGAGCCACCAGCCCTTAAACCTGTATTTTTTAAAACAGCATTTCCCATCCAACCTATTACCAGTCACTGTTAACCTGAACAGCATTTCATGCAGGTTGCTGCTTGTCAGGACCTAAGAAGTCCTGACGAGCCTATGATTTGACATCTAGAGATTGTTTATTCCTTTCCAAGGCCTACTGTCATAAACTGGGGAATTGGATATCATGGTACCAGTCAAGAATCCAGGGCACTCTGTGTACCCAGTGAAGTGTTCGTTAACTTATAAATTTAGTCTAGAGCAGTGGTTCTCAACCTGTGGGTCACGACCCCTTTGTAACAATGAAAATACATCACGGCATTAGGAAGGTTGAGAACCACTGGTCTAGAGTAAAAAATGCTTTGAGGACATAACCACTTTCAGATAGGAAGATATTGTGTAACTTTGAACCTATGAGGGAGAATCTGTTTGACATGTACTATGATGAGTAATAACATTGGGGATGTTTACTTTTCTGTGAGAAAAAAAGTAACTAAGGGAAAGAAAGGGCAGAAAAACTCTTTGGGGGGATTGCCTGCTGCTCTCCAGAATTGCTGGCTTTCCTGTAAATGAAAGTAAACTGTTGATCTCTCATCTTTTTCTCTGTTGATTGGCTTGGGTGACATGCAGATGAACTCCTTGGTCCAGCAACACACTCACCCACCCGTGCCTCCAGGTAACTCACTAGAGAGAGAGTCCCTTCTCAGAAACAACAGCCTTACTGCTGACCAGGTCCAAACGTTTTTGTCAAACATTTTAGCCAAGCTCCCTTTCAATCTCAGCAGGGATATAGGAGTTGAAGGATCCTAAAAACCTGAAAATAGGGGATTGCTATGACTTTCTTTATCCTCTCCATAGATGTAATGAGCATTTACTATGTGCCCATTATGTTCCAGGTGTATTAATCATGTCTTGATTTTTCACTTTTTTTTTTGGTAGAGACAGAGTCTCACTCTATCACCCTTGTTAGAGTGTAGTGGAGTCACAGCTCACAGCAACCTCCAGCTCTTGGGCTTAGGCGATTCTCTTGCCTCAGCCTCCTGAGTAGCTGGGACTACAGGAGCCCACAACAACGCCCGGCTATTTTTTGATGCAGTTTGGCCAGGGCCGGGTTTGAACCCGCCACCCTTGCTATATGGGGCCGGCACCCTACTCACTGAGCCACAGGCACCGCCCTTGATTTTCCATTTTTTGATGCTTTGATATCCAGGGCCTTGCTGAACCTGGAGCTAGGCAGCCCCCTCCCAGGGCTGGCCTATTCCTAGATGGTAAACTGAGTTCCTTCAAGTGTGCCTTCAAATGCAAACCAACTGGTCCAGACCCCACACTCCAGCCACCTTCCTTATCAGGCCACTATCTTCCTGCCCTCATCAACCCAGGGCCAGGTGGTTCTAGACACTAGGGACAGCTCCCATGCCTGATCTGATCTGTTGGCCTCTCCAGACCTGAGTCATTATAAAGCCTGTATTTAAAAATGCCCCAATGGCTCGGTGCCTGTGGCTCAACGGGCTAAGGCGCCAGCCACGTACACCTAAGCTGGCAGGTTCGAATCCAGCCTGGGGCCCGCCAAACGACGACAGCTGCAACCAAAAAATGGCTGGGCGTTGTGGCGGGCGCCTGTAGTCCCAGTTACTTGGGAGGCGGAGGCAAGAGACTCGCTTGAGCCCAGGAATTGGAGGTTGCTGTGAGCTGTAATGCCACAGCACTCTATCCAGGGTGACAGCTTGAGGCTCTGTCTCAAAAAAAAAAAGCAAACAGGCTTGGTGCCTGT